>CAMQGK010000237.1:657500-685953 GCA_947000775.1 Pterois miles
AAAATCCCGCTGCAGGGCTTCATGTAAGATTCTTCTCAATGCACGAATCATGTGCATATCATCAAATCCAAAAGCTGTGATTTTCTGTGATATGTAAAAAGTAACTCTGAGGATGCATGTTGACAATCTTTCTGTTTTTAAATGGGACATATCATGAAAAACTCACCTTTTCAGTGCTTGCGCTCATACATTTGGGTATCTGAAGTGCCTACCAACCCACAAACTGTGAAATAAGTCACTGTTTTGTGGGCTGCCTGGATCATAAAACATGATTCAACAAGCCATTCAGATCTGGCTCCCCTTCCTACGTCACATGCGGGCTAATTAGTATATATCGCCCAGAACTACCTTTGCAAAGGTGCAACATATTTTTCTTGCAAGTCAATCAGAGCAGACTGTGCTATTTCGGGCAACACATCCGCAATCCCAGCTTGTCAAATACCGTCGCTTGGTCCGTGCCCGTCGGCATGGGAGACCAACGCAAGGGGTACCCCTCTTTCGCTACGTTTGGACAGACCAGGGACGGTGCATCAAGATCAAAATAAACCCCTGTTTTCACAGGAAGTTAGATTTAGACAACACAACCACTTAGGTAGGGTTAGGAAGGAGTCGTGGCTGACATTAACTTCGCTGACTAGTGACTCACTGACAATACCGACGACTCACGTGACTAAAGTCTGACACCTGAAACAACCCTTTCTCCCAAAATGACAAAATAAGCCAAAGTTACTCATAGTTTGACACAGGACACGAACACTCCTGGTTAAAAGTCTTGTTAGTTTGACCCGCCCACTCTTAGCTGACTCTCACGTTATTAATACTCCATCACTTGCTTGTCAAGTAACGCCACAGGTGTGTTTACTTTGGAGTTAGTTGTTAGTTGACATACTTTTGCTAAAGGGTGCGTCCATGTCTTGGTTGCTGATGCCGAGGAGCAACCTTACCAAGCGGTGGTATTTGACAGGTTATGAGCGACAACGGATTTGTTCGGTGAGGGGGGGGGGGCTTAAAGAGGGGGAATACAGGTATATTCAAACAGTCTGAGAAACATTACATTTTTGAACATAACAGCATGTAAACGTAGTAGAAACCCAAAATACAAGAATGAACCTGAAAATGAGCATGATATGTCCCCTTTATATCATGTTGTAAAACGTCCCTCCCTGTAACATAATCATGAATGAGGTGTGTGTGTGTGTGTGTGTGTGTGTGTGTGTGTGTGTGTGTGTGTGTGTGTGTGTGTGTGTGTGTGTGTGTGTGTGTGTGTGTGTGTGTGTGTGTGTGTGTGTGTGAGGCAGTCTGGTGTGACAAAGCAGCAAGCCTGGACCCAACTCTGGGTCTCCATTATAGAAAACACACAACCACAAACACACATGGCTGCACACCCACACTCGCGTCATCTCTAAAAGCATCCAGTAACATTTCACTTGATAATCTAGTTATCTCTGTCTGTAATGAATAAACACTATCGCCGTCCCTTGGTTTCACTCTTATACAGCACTTAACTGTTCAGTATGGAGCAGGCCAGTATTGTGTCATCATTAAGGCTGAAGAACCTTTTTAAACGGGGTCTGTGTTTAGGTTTGACTGTTTCGTTCTGGGCCTGAGTAGCTACAGTACAGGTTTGCGTTACATCCCAGCACTGATGGCGGATTTTCAGTTAGCTTTGCTCAGTTGTGCCGGGCTGGAGTGAAGGCCTGGATACCCAACGGCTCAACGGCACCAGAGGTGGAGACCAACGTACTTTCTGGATCGTCAAAGGCAGCGGTGGGGAATTAAGGCAGTTGTCCCCTCGAGATTTTACACGCAAAAGACTGCAACTCTGATTTGTACCACCGACACAAGTCTCAGCCTGCTTATGGATCTTCAGTTTTTTTGTCTTTTCTTCTGATTATCCTGTTCGCTGTTTCACTGCGTAAGTGACCCACTTTAACAAACAGCCAATCAGATGCTCTCAGCTCTCTACTTGGATGGTATGACAACAAGCGGAGGCCCTCTCCTCGGCCTCCACATCAGAACTTGGGCGTCGTTGGCGTTGGGCCTCCCCATGGCGTTTGGAGGGATGGGCTCCATGCGGGTCAGCACCCGCGGCTGGTCCTGGTGCACCCGGCCCACCAGCCTGGCCCTGGACCCCAGAGGCAGGGATGGATCCACCGCGATGTCGACCCTCATCCTCCACTTGATGGTGTGGAGCAGGATCTTTTCCCTGGACGTGGTGTTGAGCGCCACCAGCCAGGTGGTGAAGCTCTGGTCTCTTTTGATGTTAGTCAGTAAGGGCGTGTTGGATTCACTGACCGGCACAGCCCAGGTGACGCTGGGGTAAAAATTGTCATTCATGCTAACAATAAAGCGGGATGGCTTGGAGGTGGGGCCCACTATGGTGACGGTCTCGGTTGTGTTTCCATACCAGGGGTAGCTCACGCCGTCAGAGTCGCTGATGGCCCTCACCAGACCTTCTCGTAGCTGAGGCAGCTCCCAGCTCGACCTGGAAGGAGACAGACACTATGAGGCTGGAACAGAGAGATTTCTGGGTTACTGTGTGCTATTCATGTAAAGGATATAACTGGTGCTATTCTGTATTACCATTAGCATCAACAAATCCCATGAAAAGACCAAAATCAACAATGAATTGATCCGACAAACTAACTATTATCGTCTGTGTAGCCAAAGCTTGATGGCTTACAGCTCATTTCTACATCACTGAAGTAAGGTGAGAATTTGATCTACTGGAGGTCAATAGAAACAAGATCTTCAACTGCTGTTAAGTTGTTTTTTAAAGGCCCAGTTGGTAATTTTTTATGCTTCGGCCATGGCGTCTGTGTTGCCTCACGACTGTGAATCACACATCCGCTGTTCACACCAGCTGCATGTCAGCTGCTTTTCTTTAGCGTTTCTGCTGCTGCTGCTCTTTCAACATAGAGTCTGACTTTCATAATGGCCATTTCAGTTCATTATAAATGTCATCTATATTTATCTTATACAGAAAGGTCAAGAAACCTGTGGTAATTTGTAAATAATAGTAATAATCCACAATTAAAAACCCACCCTATAGTCATTCTTGGAGCGCTGCAAGTCACTGCATGTTCTACAACACTGTCCTGCACATATTTCAGAATAAAAGCCTTGTGTTAACAAATGGAATTCTGTCCACAAAAAATGTGAGGGGTTTTATTTTGAAAAGAAAGCAGGAAGTATTGATTTAAAAGAAATCTACGTTTTTCATGTCTGTGACTTTTTCTGCAGATATAGACATTGAAAGTGTAGTAATGTTGCTGTTATGATCTTCTGACAGTCAGAAGATCACCTTCACTGTCTGTTGCTGCTGTGAACTGGCTCGCGTCAGAAATAGATGAGACGCAGCTGAGATGCAGCTGAGTGTGGGATGCGTGTCGCATGCGGGTGGTGTGGCTGCTCTAACCTGTTAACATGGACGCTGAAATAAAAAACAACAGGTAACGTAGTCGCCACGCACTCCTCACACGGCTGGTCTGGCCCAGTTTTTACCCATATAAGCTGCAGCAACACATTCTCATCCCAACTCACATACTGTTGCTCTGTCAGGATCCCTTGGCGTCGCTTTCTAACGTATGATGAAGCTCCACTACAGTTGCAATAAACATATGGTTAACGTATGGTCAACTCATCAAATACCACCATTTGGTCAGTGCCCCTCGAAACTGGAAAACGTGAAAACACGGTGGCACCCTTTAGCAGCAGTATGTGACGAAGCCGGCTTTCAACTTACTCCAGTGTGAACCCACCCACAGCATTATTCGACGGTCTGAGCCAGTGATGTAGTATTATTAGCATGAGAGTCTGTTCAGGTCGGGCAGGAGGGGAGGTGGATGAGCCAAACAAAAGACTTTCAACCAGTGTCCCATGTGAAACTAAAAATAATGTTGACTTATTTTGCTGGTCACAGTATTGTCAGTCCCATGAATCACATCAGTCTTGAAGTCAACCATGACTGTTTCCTAACCGTACCTAAGTGGTTGTGTTGCCTAAACATAACTTCCTGTGAAAATGGAAGTTTATTTTGAAAGGATGTTATGCATGTAATGAGTGTATATGGACACGCCAAAAGTAACACAAGAGGGGTACTCAATATGTTGGTCTCTGATGCTGAGGGGCACTGACCAAGAGGTGAAATTTGATGAGTTGGGAGTGAGAATGTGTTGGTTTATAGACGAAAACCACTTAGGTTTAAGATTCAGTCTTTAAACTACTTCACCACACTTCCCCACCACTTTCTGTGAGTGTTTAATAATGATGCTGATGGTTTTACATTGTAGTTACTTAAGGGTGGTGGAGGTAAGGGTGCCTTATCACAGGCGTGACAAAGCGTTCAATACCCTACGATGCATTTTGTGAGTTTCTCAACTGATCACTGAAAATAATTACTCCTGGCATTAAGAAAATCTCTCACATAGTGTTGAAATGGTTGATTAATTGATTAGGCAGAAAACTATAGCCTACAACTATTTTGTCAATTCATTGTTAACTATATTATTGATCTTGTAGGTTATTTATCAAGGTTCCATCTTCTCAAATGGGTGGATCTGCTGCTTTTCTCTGTATCGCACTGTAAATGTAAACTTTTGGGGGTTTGGGACTGTTGTTATGCCAAATCAAGAAGATGTTATCTTATCTTAGATGTAGTTATCTTGACTGATTGAAATGTTAGATTAATAACTAAAGAAAATGATCATTAGAGTCAGCCAAAGAAACATTAATAAATGAGCCGCCAGTCAGTCGGGCTAAATGGGCCAGTCGGTCAGTTCCAATCGTCTTTTGTCTGTTTTCATCCTTGCGCACCTGAAGGCATGGACCTTTTCATTATGAAGAAATAAAATATGAAATATTTGTTGCCTCTTGACATCTGTACGTCTAGCAATCTTACGTTCTGGCCTGTACTCTGATGTGCATGGCACGGTGCACCCCAAGCCCCCCAATGAGCAGCAGACAGCCACTGTGTGACGTTCATGTGCAGCCGGGCAGATAAAAAGAGTGAGAAAGAGGGGTGGAAAGTGTATTTCTTTCTTTCTTTCTTTGTTAGCTCAGTACAGAAAATGAGGAAGGGTGCCCACCTGCATTTTTTTTTCTTTTACAGAGGGTGACCAACACCCCCCAAAAAGTGGCACCCTAGGCGACCACCTAAACCGGCCCAGATGGTTTGCATACTCGTGTGTCTGAGGTTTGAAAAGTTGTGATTTACAAGGAAAATCACAGAAGTATCATTTCAGAAAGGCTGTGAATTGGTATCCAGACAGGAGGTTGCAATGAGACAGCTGCCTGCAAATGATATCAAGTGGTTCAGTATGTCAGTGGATTATCATCATCTCTTTGCTGTGCCAAACAGTTTTGTCATCTGGTGCCCCCCCCCCCTTCTATCTATTTATTGAGCTTGGCCACAACAAACCCCAATCTCTCACCCCTAAACCTCCCCACCCCCCAGACCCAGCAGGATTAAACACCCCCTCACATATGCCCTGCAGATTATATAGTATACAGTATGTGTGGCGGTGGTGGGGGTGGGAGGGGAGGACATGTCTCCGTGGGCACAATTCAAGTGTGAGAGCATCAACTGTTGTTTAGCTCCTCTAATAGCAGCTTTTCTATTTAGGTGCCAGAGTCACAGGAACAGAATCTGTCGGTGGGCGGTTGAATGAAGGAGGCTGACAAGCACAGTTAACCTGCTGCGTGCACAAATGCTCCTCTATGCAGCTCAGTGTGATACACTGTGTACAATACAGGCACGCACGCTTGCGCACGGTGCACGCACGCTTCTTTTTTTGCATGCAAACACGTCACAGGGGTGTAATGGGGACACAGGTGACAAGAGGTGTAAACTCACATGCCGACGTCTCCATAAGTGTTGTAAAACTCCATCTGGGTGCACGCCTGGATCCAGCCCACCACCCATGTCTCATTGCGCGGGATGGGGGGCATCACAATGCGCGCCGAGGCTTTGAAGTAGGGCGTCTTGTACCGGAGCACTATGGGCGAGTTCTCCTCGATGACAGTCGGACAGTGGTCTATGGTGGCGGACAGGTCGTACACCACGATGTTCTCCCGTTTGATGCGCGACTTGTTACAGGCGATGCTCTGGATGCAGCCCATGGCTGTGCAGGTGAAAGTGATGGTGAGGAGCAGCCAGGTGAGCCTGCCAGGCCTGGGGAACAGCACTGCTGACTGGGACTCGACCAGTATCACCACTATGAGACCGTGCATATGAAACTGTAAGGCAAAGGTGCTACCACGCTGTAGGCCCAAATCAGAATCACAATAAGGCTTCAGTGAAGGGGACAGCTGGGTCCGGGATCCAGGTTCAATGTACCACCCTCTTTGCTGATGTATGGGCCCATCCAGGGGCGCTGCCCCGTGGCTAACCCCGCGCTCTGACCTCTCTGGAGGCTGCAAGAAACACCCTGCAGGGATTAATAAAGTATCACATGAATTTTTGATATATCCTCTCCTCTCAAACAGTGCACGTCTGTTTCCGTGTGCCCTCCTCTCCTTAAGGATCCGACCCGGTCCTGCTCGAACCCCTTCCCGTAACCTTTGATCCTCCTCTTCCTTCCCCGAGCTGTCATGTCACAACAGGCGTCGGGGGACCGGCGGACACCGGGGCGCCGGCAGGGGGACCCGGTGGTCGGGCGGTGAGGCTTGTTGATGCGGCACTTTGCATGAGATGCTGCTGCTGCTGCTGTTAACCGGAGCGGCGGCGGTACTGCCCGTCATGCCTGTCCAGTCGACGGGAGGGAAACCCGGTGAAACAAACCGAACCTGGGAGCATCTGTGACGGGAAAAAAACAGCCTCCTCCTGCAGGGTTAGACGACACAGGCGGGTCGATCCCGATCAAAATGAGGGAGTAAATGAGCTGCAAATAAACCAGCTGTCATCATATTCTGTAGCCCGATGAAACAATGAGATTATGGGTAAAAAATATCAGATAACCAGTGTCATAGTAACCGCGCGGGGAGCCGCTCAGCGTCCTCATCCGATGGAGCTGCTCGGCTGTGTGTCGCTGTTCAGCCTGCGTGGTGCTGAAGATGCTGAATGGACCAATGAACGGCAGAGGGAGACTGGAGGCGTAGGAGTGCCCGCGTCTGCAGAGTAGTAGCTTTGCGACCTCTTTTCCTCCATATTGGAATAATGCTTTCTAATCGCATAAACACAAAGCAGACGAGGCCCAGATAAGAACCCAGCGGACGGGCTGGGATTCAGCTTAATGGGGCTGCAAGAGGAGAAGCAACAGGTCGTCTTTGCTGCATCCCAGGAACCATTTTAATGATTATTTAGCACAAATGTTGTGCTTATAAAACACAACTCTATATATTATTGTTAATTCTTTTTTATCATGTAATTAGATAGAAAGTGATGGTTTGTGATTGTGTAGAGAAGCATTTGATTGGTTAGTGGCAGCCAGCTGCAAGGGGCATTTGACCCCTTTCAAAATAAAACCGACACAGTGCTGCCAAAACAAACTCACCACAATGTCCATTAGTAGCTGTTGTCCAAATGCATGAATGATCATGAGATTGTAGATGTTCAAATAATTGGCATTGGCATTTTAAAAGTTTAGACTGAAAAAAGAAAACTCAAGAAACTGAAAACTCCAAATAGATCTCATGGTAATTATTTTCTGGTAATTATCTTCTGTTAATACATCTCCATACATTAATGTGTATCTGTCTGTCCTGGAAGGGGGTCCCTCCTTTGTTGCTCTTCTTCCATTTTTTCTTTTTTCCCCGTTAAAAGCTTTTTTTTAGTTGGGGAGTTTTTCCTTGTCTGATGGGATGGTCATTCTGTAAAGGACAGAGAGTGTTGTATCTTATACAGACTGTAAAGCCCCCTGAGGCAAAATTGTGATTTGTGATTTTGGGCTATACAAATAAAATTGACTTGACTTATCCTATTGGTGTAATGCGTTCTGTCTGGATGTTGGTTTAACGTTGTCTTTTAATAGCAGTTTTTGCACATGCAAACCAAAGACAAATGTCCTTTTGTGCACAAAAGGCAGACAATAAAGTATTTTTTTTTATTCTAGTCTATGCTATTCTATTTGCAGATGTCAGTTATAGTGACAGGTCTAATTATGGCAACGATCTTGCCCTCAGTGACATGTCAGGAAAATAAAAATATACTGTTAAGTGATAACAATCTGCTGTCTTTTAACGGCAGGTAAAAATACCAGACTAAACAACAGGTTTTTGATACAGGATTAACAGAATATAATTGTTTTATGTTTTTGTCTTGATGCTTGTATATTCTGTCAGATATATTTTCAGTTTTTACACCCTGGTACAGCTAAACAAACAATATTTAATTTCAGCTTTATATGGTTGGAATGATAAATGAATGTTTTGTATTCAGACCACGACTGGACAGGCATAGCATCCAGTCTGTATGCAACACAAAAACAGTTATAATGCACAAAAAGGTCAATTTCAAAACAATTCAGGCCCTAAACTTTCAATTACATATATTTATTGAAGCATCAGATAAGTCAGCTCACTTTACTTTTAAATATATAAAGTATTCACTGCTATTTGACTTAATGGAAGAATACAGACCTTTACCATCCTCCTTATAATTTGTAGGTTGCCACAACAAACATTTATGGGAGTTACAAGCAAGTCTTGTTTAGATTTGTTTTATTTTGACCCTACACTCTTTATGTACATTAGTAAATAGGCTCACAGTTTCTGTAATGGCCTATATTATGTTTCCTCAAGCTGCTCTGTCCCAGCTGCAGGAAGAGCTTAAAGTTCAGCATCATTTCACAAGAAGTTATTACAAATGTGGTTTAAAAGTTTAAACAAAGAGTAATAATTTTTAAACTATATTTATGAAACAGTAACTGTGCAAGTCTGCTGTCGTATATCTTTTATTTTGAAAAGAAGAGCTACGCACTGCGCAGTGACGTCATTTCCTGGTAGCAGGGTCGCCACAGAGGCTGCTGATTCACACTCAGAAGTGAAACTATAACAGCCTGTATTTATAAAATATAAACATGTCACTGTGATAAACTGTGGAAACTGAGCGACAGTACTTTGTGGCAGGTTACCATGGTGAGTATCTGTTATTTTATACTACAGCTACATGTCTGAGAGTCTCTAAACTAATACTTCCCCATGTGCTAAGCTAATCAAAGCTAGCTGTAACTTGGCTAGTGTAGCTGAAGTTGGCAGCGTCAGTGAGCTGATTGTTACCTGTAACTTTACTGCAGCTAAAGCAGATGATTCAAGTAACGAGCCTTTGTTTTATTTCCTGTTGATAAACCGGACTTACAGCGCGACATCTCTAGTACAATGTAACCTTCAAGATTATATCAATAATACTGCTATCAAAGCAAGCTGGGCTTCAGTAAGGTCTGAGCAGAGCCGCAGGCTGACCTCCTCCATGCCGCGCCGCACTGATGCAGCAATTCATGCTAAAGGAGCCCCGTCCAATTATTGAGTGAATAGATGCATTTCTGTTTTGTAAATCCTCTTTTTGATTGATCGTATGAAATATTACAATATTTTGCGATACCTTTTTCTTTCTTTTTTGAGCTGTAGACTGTAAGGGCCGATATTCACATTTTTTAGAAGCATCCGTACATATAGTTTTAACTCATTCCTCAAATCCACACTGTCTTTGGTCTTTTGTTTGTGCACCCTCATCGTAGAGTAACTTTAAACTAAACCTTTTAACTGTTTAACACTGAATGTAGGCTACATGTCCTGCTCCTGCAGACACTGCCACTTCATTGCTTGATGTAATTTGTTGCCAGTTGCTTCTTTCTTTATTGTAAAACTTCTTATGTAGTTTTTAATTTTTCACTGTTTTCTCAAAGTCTGTTCTTTGTCTGTCTGGACTTTTATGTGAAACGTTTATGCTGCGCATGACCACACCGAAAAAGAGATGGAGTTCAATGGGAATATCCTGGTAAAGGTTAAATAAAATAAATCAATAAATAAAACTATGTTTTTCATATGCACAGTATTTCTAATTTATTTAAGTGACAGCAGTAATAGTAACAATGACAATAAAAATAACAACAATAGTAATGATCTAATAATAATAATAATAATAATTTGGTGAGAAATATTTGAAGCTTCAGCCCAGAGCTGCTGCCACACTACTGTACACACAGGAACCATTACAGAAAGCAAACAATGACATTCGTCTGAAACTAAGTAATAATAATTAATGTTAAATATGAATAATGAATCATTTTTGGAGGTTACCAGTATTCCTTATTTCATGGGCTATTTGAGGATTCATACATTATTATTACATACATATAATTAAACAAAAAAAATAATATACAGTATGAGTAATAGTTATCCAGCTTGGATAAATTATTATTGTGTTATTTTTGCATGTTATGTGTTACCTTTCTGTGTTTTCCTCCCTGTAGGTCCCTACAGACTTTAAAGCCCTGATCCAGAGGTTTTATCAGCTGCAGTCTGAGCGGGTAGAGACGTATCAGCTCTTTGAAGAGTATGTTTATGTCTAGTTGTTAAGTTACTGCGTATAACTATACACAGTCACGTTTCCTCCCATCTGCAGGGATCATTTTCCTTTATTTTCAGCCTCATTCATCTCTGCTTGTGTATGTGTTTTTTTTTTTGAATTGGTATTGTTTTACTGCCTTCCAGAGGACATGAGGCCTACTTGAGGACAGGTCCCCATTATGACTTCGACCACTACAGGCAGCTGGTCCATGAGATAACACAGGCCTTCTGCGGCATCTCCAAGGAAGTGCTGGAGATCAAGGGGAGGCTGCACCACGAGTTTGACAGGCCAGCACTTTCTGAGCACATTGAGAAGCTGCAGAGCAAGGAGAAGCAGAAACTTGAACTGGTAGGTAAACACCCACTGTACGTCTCATTTTTATATTAAATCCAGAAAACAGCAGTGTACAAGTCGAGGATAATTTATATAATGATGTGTATACTATGTTGTGGAATAAGTTGTCATCTATTAAAGTAATCGTCAACTATTTTGATAATCAACCAGTTTCAATAATTTTTAAGGAAATGAAGTCTGATTGCAGCTTCTTAAATGTGAATATTTTCTGGATTCTTCACTCTTCTGTGACCATAAAGTGAATATCTTTGCTGTATAACTTTACATGTATTCTTTTCTCTTCCATTCTCTCTGTTTCAAACGTCCACTTTACCTGCCATAACTAATGATATTTGAAACTTATAATAAATAGTTATCATTCGGGCTGTCACAGTCAACAAGGTAACACGCTAATGCATTAACGCATTAATACAACTTGTGATCTTTAGTTTGTAGCAGGCTCAGTTTTAAAGCTAGAGTGAAGATCGTGTCATCATATGAAACTAGAAAACCTAAAGAATCCACTAGTACCAAGGTTAAATAACGCTCCAAACAAGTGTTCCCTTGACCTCTGACCTCCAGATATGAGAATGTAAATGGGTACCAACGAGTCTTCCCTTTACAGACATGCCCACTGTATGATAATCCAAGTCAGTCTGGATCAAGTCATAGTCAAGTCAGCACTCTGACACACTGACAGCTGTTGTTGCCTGTTGGGCTGCAGTTTGCCATGTAATAATTTGAGTATATTTTTATGCTAAATGCAGAACCTGTGAGGGTTTCTGGACAATATTTGTCATTGTTTCGTGTTGTTAATTGATTTCCAATAATAACTATATACATACATTTGCAAAAAACAGCATTTTTAATTTTTTTCCACTCACATGTTGATAAGAAAATCTCCCTTTAAGGTACATTTTGAACACATAAAATACTTATGATTAATTTGGGATACAGTATTGTGATTAAATATTAAATATATTATTCGACTGACAGTCATTATTATCATGTAATGTACAGTAAGTCTTATATTTCAAGCTCTCTTGTTGTTTAATGTGAGATACATTTCTGCTTTTTCACCACAAGGAGGCAGACTTCTTACGGAAAACATCCATAATCTCTCTCTCTCCTATAGTACCAGTTTCACCTCCATCAGGATTCAGTGATTCTTATTATGCTGGCAGCTCAAGTCATAAATGCTTTTTTTTAAAGTATGAATGGAGGGAAACTGCATGATGCTTCTGATTGTTTTGGTTCTGTTTCAAGTCTGTGACATGAGAGCTGTAGTGTTCGTGTGACGCTCATCATGATTGGACAGTGTGGCGTTAAAATGTTTCGCCTCTGTGCTTCCCACATTCCTGAACAGTCCACATCTCGTACATCTGGTGTTCAGAAAGTGATGTGTAGCACTTTTGTATCACTCCTTTTTATAATATCAAACCAACTGCCAGTACTGTCATAAAGCTCCTATTATCTCAGAGTTCATCCTCTGTCTCGCCTGCATCCTCCACTGATGAATGGTTCGCATAAATCTTATCTGATGTGCCTTCTCAACAGACAGCCAAGCTGCAGCTGGCCAGGCAGCGGGCCCAGGATCACCCAGAGGACGAAGGCTGTCAAGAGCAGATTCAGGAGATCAAGCACGAGTAAGAGCAGCTATTACCACCCCCTCCGCTTACTGCATTTCTGACCCAGCCACACACTGTTTGTCACTCATAAATGTTTTTTACACAACAACTACCGTTTTCTAGGATCATCAAGAACAAAGAGGCTCTGAGTGAGATCATGCAAGACTTTAAGTACGACTCCGAGGAGTGTGATTGAGAGGTGGCTCCCAGGAGGCGTCCAGCCGTCCTTCCACGCCACCAGACGGCGGAGCCGACTGATCGGCTCTGCTGCAACTTCCATCTTTGGACTCCTCGGCTGCACTAATCAATCGCCCTTCTGACTCCACCCTGCTCGCTGCTGCAGTCTTACTCCACCCAGGGGATTTTTCACATTCTGGCTCTGTGTGTTTCCATCTGTGGTCATGTGTTTGTGTTAATGCATGCCTCAGCAAAAAAAAAACAACATGTAAATAGTCTAAAGGTTAAATAATTCCTGGAGGTTCATCCTGCTGTCTTTGTTAACTTGATTTATTGTATTTTTAAATAAAAGGTTTTACTTTTTACTGTTTTTTTACATGACAGAGTATTTCAGAGGCACTATTAGTGCAGTAAAATATTATAACTTAGACAAAAAACATTCTTAAAAGATGCAGTTATAAAATTATAAACAGTATGAAAACGTCAAATGGTCTACTCAGACACAGCACGGTGTATATTTAACAGATAGTGAGGTCAGTTTAGGGCTGCAGCTAACAATTATTTTATCAATTAATTATTTTTTCTAGTCTATAAAATGTTAGATAATGGTGAAAAATGTTTATCAGTGTTTCCCAAGGACCAAGATTGCGTCCTCTCATTTTGTCCACAACTTAGAGATATTCAGTTTCCTGTCATAAAAGAGTAAAGAAACCAGAAAATATTCACAGTTAAGAAGCTGGAATTTTTCTTAAATAATTGCTCAAATTTACTACATTAGGTTTAGGTTAAAAAAAAAAAAAAAAAAAAAAAAAGATGATGTTTAAGTTAAAATAAACCCTTTCTGGCAGAACGCCTGAAGGCGACGTCTCCCAGGTGCTCATCATGTAGAAGCAGACACAGGTGTGTGACGTGAGGTCACCGAGAAGGAACTCGCAAGCAAGCTGCATGACAAAGGATTACGTTTATTTCACTTTAGATTTTGATGTTGAATTAAGTTTTTCTTTGAGTACTTTGATGGTACATCGAACTAAAGTTTCTTTATTTTGTTACAAGCACTTTTTGTTAATGGACTGCACTCATTTATTCACTCATTCACCTGCTGCAACCCAAACGTCCACCTTCAATCAACCACTACGCAGCAAGTAAGTGATGCATACTTTATACACTGTGTTGTGGAAATTATGGAAACACATTATCGAGTATGTACAGGCGTCTATTGAGCTTAACCACAAGACTGATCCCCCCCCGTCCTGGTTACAGATCACGGATGGATGAATGAACCAGAGCTGAAACAATGAATTAGTCTCTCAACAGAAAATTACTTCATTGGTTCCAGTTACATTGAATATCTTTGGATTTTTTGGGCCGTTTGTCAGACAAAACAAAACATTTGAAGACCCAACAGTTTACTTTTTCATATTTAAAGAGCTCAGACAACAGACTCATTGAAAGACCCTCCTCCTCCTCCTCCTCCTCCTCCTCCTCCTCCTCTTCTTGCTGGCGTTTGATAAAGTTTATCTTCTGTTGTGCTGCAACTATATGCACATTATATTTATCATTTTCCATTATTATTCTTGCTTTGTATTCATTTATATTATGTACATGTTCAGCACTTTGGTCAGCTGCGGTTGTTTTTTAAACATGCTATATAATTAAGTTTGACTTGACCTTGGCCTTTAGGAAATGGTGACTGGTAATTTTCCACTATTTTCTAGATTAATTGAGAAACTAATCAGCGCATTAGCTGAAAACAACAACAATGGTTAATGGCAGCCCAACCCTGAACTCATTATTGTACAGATAAACCATCCTAGTCCAAAACAATCCTAACAATGTAAATCTCGCCTGGAGATGACCACAACTTTACAAAAATACTTACAACGCTTAACAGTCTTCTTGATAACATTTTTGTGTAGATGAATATTTAAAAATGATAATACAAACATACACAGCTTTTAAAAAGGTGCTGAATAAAAGTATGTTTTTTCTAAAAAAAAAAAAACATCGGTGGAAGATATCTGACATTTGGATCAAACTTCTAACAAAGCTTACAGTAAAACGCTGGTACCACGTGGTATCTCTGGGTCGTCAGTTGAAATAGACAAATAAAATGCATTAATGGCTGAGATTAACTGTACGTGCCTGGCAATGACTTGTTGTGAAGTAAATGCAGTGGAACGTATGGGCGTAGGAGCTGAATGTTACCAATGTTTTCATTGGCACCTTTAAGTTCAAAATGTTTCTTGATCTGGAAGTAGAGTTACAGTTGCTTTATATATTTTGTACCCTCATGTTACTGCTATTGTAATGCTACTTCATATGAAACTTCATAATGCTTTAGTGTCATTTGACATCAAAGTACCATTAAAGACTTGCTTATCTTACATTAAGTTATTAAAAACCGTGACAATAACTTTTTTGTTCCGAAAAAAAAGTGTAGTTACTGAGGGCCTTAACATTTGTTTGTGCGAACAGATCTAACAGACAGATTTGGAGAGCGAAATATGGCAGAAAAAAGGCTGCATTGTCTCACTTCAGTTATGCTCCACTCGGGCCCTTTAAACTGAAGTTAAGGTTGTTCTGACCAAACACTGCAGCATCCCTCGGGGGGGGCGTTAGACCTCTCACAGCTGGGATCCCCAGTTATCCGTCGGTGTTTCTCGATGCTGCTCTTGAATTAAACACCACAGTGCTGCTGAGCGGCACTGCTAAGAGTTATCGTCTGGTAGAATCTGAAAAGACAAAACGCAGATGGTTCATACTGGGACCATTCAACAAGGACAAACCATGTAATCTACAATCATAACTGCTCTGTCTGGCTGCCACTTTGCTCTCATCCTCTCTTCTTTCTTTGCATCATCTCTTTCTTACTCAGTCATCTTCAACCTCTTATCTGGGGTTGGGCTGTGGGGCCAACAGCTTCAGCAGGGGACCCCAAACTTCCCTTTCCCAGGCCACATTAACCAGCTCTGACTGGGGGATCCCGAGGCGTTCCCAGGCCAGTGTGGAGATATAATCTCTCCACCTAGTCCTGGGTCTTCCTCGGTGCCTCCTCAGCTGGTTGTGCTCTGGAACACTGGGGAGGCGCCCAAGGGGCATCCTTACCAGATGCCCAAACCACCTGACTCTACTCCGAGTCCCTCACAGATGGCTGAGCTTCTCACCTTATCTCTAAGGGAGACGCCAGCCACCCTCCAGAGAAAACCCATTTTGGCCGCTTGTACCCGCCGATCTAGTTCTTTCGGTCATGACCCAGCCCTCATGACCATTGGTGAGAGTAGGAACGAAGATTGATCAAGAGCTTTGCCTTCTGGCTCAGCTCTCTCTTCGTCGCAAGGGTGGCGACTGCAATACCGCCCCCACTGCTCCAATTCTCCGGCCAATCTAATGCTCCATTGTTCCCTCACTCGCAAACAAGACCCCGAGGTACTTGAACTCCTTCACTTGGGGTAAAGACTCATTTCCTACCCGGAGTAGACAATCCATTGGTTTGCTGCTGAGAACCATGGCCTCAGATTCATCCCAGCAGCTTCACACTTGGCTGCGAATCGATCCAGTGAGCGCTGGAGGTTGCAGACTGATGATGCCAGCTGAACCACATCATCTGCAGAAAGCAGCGATGAGATCCTCAGCACAACCATCTGCAAACCCTCCTCCCCGGACCTCAGATCGAAAAGGAACAATGCCGATCTCTTTCTTATTCTCTGCGTATCGCCCCCTGCCTCCCTGCTACCTTTCTCTCAAGGTAATCAATAGGAACCTGTCACAGTTTGTGAACAAAAACATTATTCAGACGACAGTGTGTGCCCTGTAAAGCACACACACACACACACACATGCTGAGCTAATTGAGTCAGATAGAGTGAAGGTTTCTGTAGTTCAAGGACTGAGCAGCGGAGGATGTGGCTGAAGGATCTGAACTCCTCACCAAGTCACATAAACACACAGCCGATGCCGGGGCTCTGCGTGCCATTTGGCCCGAGTTATTTTAGTGAAAGGGGCTCCTCACGCCAGGAGAAAACAAAAGGAGCACATTACAGTGGGGCCGTTAATTGCATTTACATGCTCATTTCTCTTTGTTGTGGCCATCAGCTTCAGATCAAGTCTACATCGTTAAAATATGTAATAAAATCAGAGTGCATCAACTTTTTATGCTCCCACTTCTGGGCCAGTAAAGTCAAAACCGCACATTTTACCTGATCATAAAGGACGCACTGAAACTTCACAGAGCCAGCTAGTCCTCTTTGTGTTTGTAGAAATGCTGACCACATGGCATAACAAAGGCAGGGTCAGGAATTCAGTTCAGGACTTCAATGCAGCAGTGGCTGTCAGTGTGTGTTAGGAGTGTGTGTTAGGATTGTGTGTGTGCAGCTCAGCAGAGATAATGAAAGAGAGAAAGAGAGAGAGAGAGAGGTTGTGCTTACCTACCTGGTTGCGCGTTCTGTGCGATTTCTGCAGCCACACCCTCCACTGATCATACAGTTTGATTGACATGCCGCTGCAGCCGGAGGCATGCTTGCGGACCCAGCCGAAGAACTGCTTGAGTTCCCGCCGCAGGGTGGAGTTCTGCTCACCGGGCTTCGGATCGCAGGAGCTGCTCTGCAGCCGCTCTGGGAGAGGAGAGGAGGAGGAGGAGGAGGAGGAGGAGGAGAGAGTGTGAGGGAATAAAGGAAGAGGTGAGAGAGAGGAAGGAGGATGAGAGAACAGTGTGAAGGTTATAGTTAGGACGTAAGTCTTCGTACAAGGTGCTGTAGGCCTGTAGATTATACACTGTGTCAGCATGAATGTGATTGACGTGGTTCCTCTTTTTTGGCACTTTTTCAGTACTGATGAATTAATGCAGTCCACACTTTCTTGGTATAAACACCAACATTTAATAAAAATCAACTCAAACCATAGATACAACAGAACACTCACCTTCTCTGTTTTATTAAATATCTGTGGTGGAGCTGCAAGTGCTGATTATTTTCCCTTTTGATTCATTTACTTGACTGTTGTTATTATGGTTTGAACTGTTTTAATTGTTCGGTATGTACCCAGAGCTCTCTGGAAAGCAGCACTGACATTGAGTAGATGGACCTGGAGAAGTAAACTGAAGTGTTTTTAGGCTCTAGGGAGGTCACATCAGTGTGTCTGATGGTCGGTCCACCACTTTGGTCCAGACTGAAATATGTTTACAACTAGCCTACTGGATGGGTTGTTATGACAAATATTCATGTTCCTCACAGGATGAATTGTGATAACTTTGGTGATCTCCTGACTACATTTCCATTTGTTTTGTTTGATGCTTTATGACCAAATACTTGCAAAACTGATGACAGCCAGTGGGCTACCTCTGGGTCTGAAAAATGAAGCTAATGCTGTAGTGCCTTGTAATTTTATCCTTTCTAACAGCCAGCAGGGGGCGACTCCTCTGGTTGCTAAAAGAAGTCTGATTGTATAGAAGTCTATGAGAAAATGAGCCTACTTGAGTTTATGGTCTCAATCACTCGTTTCAAGTCTTCAATACAGCATGATGTTCATTTAGTATATTAGTAAACCATTTAGAGTCAGATAGACCATAAAGCAGGGGATGCTTTAGGGTGTGGCTACCTTGTGATTGACTCGAGTTGTCTGTGTTTCCACCTTTAATCCTTTCACAGTGTGTTTTCAGTTCATGAAAGTTAACTATAACCCTTTTGGTTGACTAAAAATGTCCTATTTAGTGTTCGGTTATACTTAGCTCCACCCTCTAGTGTCACTTCTGGTTACAAAAAGCCAACATGGCTATTACTAAATACCAAAGTGAGATGTGAACAGTTTCATATGACGAGAAATGTTTGTCAGTGTAGCGTAAACTGAGGTGATATACCATACCTCTATACATACTACTATTTCTGCAGAGTAAAGGCTACTAGAAGCCGTAAGTCTGCTTCAATCAATTCTTTGTGGCAAACAGCAGAGCTCGATAACGACTTCCTCCCTCTGGGGAGTAAATACCGCATGACCTATGCAACTCATTATCTGCTCCTCCTGCTCCCAAACCTGCTTCCACTCAGGCTTTATAGGCCCTGCGTGTGCCGCGGACAGACAACCAGCTTTTTAACTTGATCAATCTTTGAAGCCGACGACAAAAATCTATCAAAATGTCCCCCTGGCTCTCTGCAGTTCTTTCTAATCCTCTGCTGGGAGATCTCTATCAAGACTATTGATGTTTGCTTTCTCCTGGGTCACATGCGGTTTGGATCTGCTTGTTCAGGATGTTGAAACGGGGATAAGGACTTTGTTTTTTCTGGGTTTAATTGCCAATGAAAGGTTGATTATTAGAATGGTCAAGATTTGTGGGCATCACCGACATTTGGGAAGCTTTTAAAAGCCATTTAAAGACATGAGTCAGACGATGAAAGGAAAGACGGATGGAGTTCAGGGGATCAAGAGCGGGTCGTCCACTAATTGGAGGATCGGTTTGATCCCCGGCTCCTCCAGTCCACATGTCGAAGTGTCCTTGGGCAAGACACTGAACTCCAAATTGCTCCTGAAGCCTGTGCCTTCGGAGTGTGAATGAGTATTTAGATTAGATCCTGATGGGCAGGTGACCACCTTGCAAGGCAGCCTCTGTCATCAGTGTATGTGTATGTGAATGTTGGCATGTTGTGGTTCTCAACCAAGGGTCTGGGGACCCCCAAGGGCCTTGTGGGAGTTCCCACAAAAATGGGGAACAGTATATTTTCACTATTTAATTCACTATAGAGGGGAGTCCAGTGGGAATAAGAGTCATAACAGTGACTATTCTGATCATAATTTTCACTTCCTCCACGGTTATCTCCTCAACTGTAGTTGACAACTGTAGAAAACTGGTCTTAATCAAATCTAACAACCAAAATCTTTTCAGATGGAGCTCTGTGACATAATGTGCATCAGTTTAAAGGTCCCTGACATGGAAAAGACTGAGAACCACTGATGTAAAGCGCTTTCAGTGGTTAGAAGGTACTATATAAATTTACCATTTACCATTTTTGCTTTTAAACGTTTGTTGGATTTTGTACTAAATGTCTAAAAACACAGGCACCATTTTGTTCATTTAGTCTTGTATTAAAGGAGCAATATGTAGCAATGACTGATAGCTTTTTAAAATGGGTAACAGCAGTCCAAATTTACTCCAGTGTTGCTGTTAGTAGTAGCGTGTGTTAGCATCATGGCGCGAGCCTCTGGCCGTCAGCAGTAGTGGGAATCACTTCACCGGCTGTGTGATCACGCACCATAGCGAGATGTGGCGAGGCTTTTCAGATCTAGTGAAATTAAGTTAGAGATAATGTGCAGCATGATGGTCATTGCTGTGAAATAAACCCTGATAGGGCGACATGGCAACCCAGCATGAAACGAAGGGGTGGAGTTATATTTCACAACAGTGACCCACTAGCTGTACATTATCCCACTTATTACACAGCTACTTACTTCAGAAATCAATAATTTGACACAAAAATGGTCTGCCAGAGTCTAAGATCAGTACTACGCCCATACCAATGATCCGAAGAAATAACACACCATAGAACGCTGTGACTGACCAATCAGAATTGAGTATTCAACAAAGCTGTGTAATAATGTTATGTTGATCCAGCTGGTTTGTCCATGGCTGCAGAGGGCTGTGTTTGTGGGCCAATTTGATATATCTGGTTATTTTATGATTTATTACAGTGAATATATTACGTTTAAAATTTCCTCTGCGGTGCACTCACCACTATTGGGTGTGGAGGCGGCGGCCGGGTGGCTCCAGTCACTCCAGATGCCGGGCTTCCTGGAGCCGTAGATGCCCACTGGGTTGCACCTCACCTGGACAAAATAGACGGTCCCGGGCCGGAGGCCCGCCAGCCGACATGACGTCTGGTTACCAACGTCGTCCACCACCTGTGAGAGTGAACAAAATGACAGAGAGGATTAATAAAACGGTACGAGAGTCTAAATCTGTCTATTTGATGTATCTTTTCTCACCGTTTTAATACGTTATTTCAATCTGCCTATAGCACAGGGGAAAAGGGTATTTTGTGGTCACTTTCTGACTTTGTTCAGCATTTTGAATGTAGTCTGGATTAAAATATAATTAGTTTAATCGTCTAATTCAATACTGATTCCACAACTCAAAGACACACTGTATGTACCTACATAGCAGAGACAAATTATAAAGAGGCTGTGGACAGAAAACACCAAAGAAGTAGTTTGAAACTTTCTAAAAGCTTCGCTACTGCACTTGGATGAAAGCCATCGTTCAAAATTAGCCAGTGAAGAATCGACCAGCAGTCAAGGTTTAATTTGCTTTGCAATGAAAGCACACGCAGGAGGCTAGAGATCAGTCAATGCTGCACCTCAGATGTTTCCACAGCTGCCTCAGAGAGAGTTTGTGTGTGTGGACCACCTTCCATTCAGAGCTGTCCTCCAGTCTGTAGCGGATCTGGTATTTGGCCTGAAACAGGATGTCCTTGAGCTCAGGGGGGCTGACCCAGCGGACCGTCAGCTGGTCTTCGAGATCACCGACGCGACTCAGCTGCACGTTGGCAGGAGGGTCAGTGGTCACTGCAACAACAAGGACGGGTGTTGAAAAGTGAGTGTACAGCAGATGTACAGTAAAGAGGGCAAGAATCAGGAAATGAGAGGCTGGAATGACCTCCAGAGAGATGACCCCTACACTGGACAGATACTGTACTGTAACACTGAGGACAGACAAACATCCGACCTCATCGTCATGGTGAGGATGACTGGTGCTCTGTCAGCAAACTGCCATCTGTCTCATATACAAGACTCATTTTTTTATTTACTGAATCTCCAAAAAAATTGTTTTATGTTTTTTTGTTCAAATTACCTTTAAGGTTCTCTATACGAAATTATGAGCATTAATATAGCAACAGACAAATATTTGCTATGTGAAGATATACAGGAGTAGTCTACCTGAGCAGAGAATGAAGTCACTTCTATGTGTGTTATAATCTTCTCTGTGCTTCTTTTACTGCCGGGTTGGCCTTGGCATTCTGTGCAGGTTGGGGGCGGAGTAGCTCAGTCGTAAGGACTTGGGTTAGGATGTGGAGGACCCGGGTTCAAATCCCCAGGACCAAGACCACTGGTTGCTGGAGAGGTGCCAGTTTACCTCTTGGGCACTGCCGAGGTGCCCCTGAGCAAGGCACCAAACCCCCAACTGCTCTGGGCGCTTGTCAGGAGCAGCCCCATCACTCTGACATCTCTCCATTGACATGTATATGTACTGTGTGAACTGTACTGTGTGAACAACAGAGTGTAAAACTGAATTTCCCCACTGTGGGACTAATAAAGGAATATCTTTCTTTTTTTTTTTTTTCGTGCATGGGAGCGTGCCCGACTGGCTAGCTAATGGATGGCGCTCTGCACTGTTGTCATACGTTAGCGCTGATAACGCCGTCCCAACCCACAGCATTGTTGCGGAGGTGTAGCACCAACCCTCAGGTTTCCCTCCCACTGTCAGCACTGTTAGCATTGTTAGCAACATTAGCTCTGAGCCCAACCCCTCAAGAGCATCAGGCTTTGAACCAAATTTTGTTAGCGGTCAAACGGCGGTTCTACAACTTCTGTGTCCGTCATGTGATGCCATTGGGTCCAAAAAGTGTTACATGAGACGTGTGCAACTCATTTTTTTAGGTATATTAGATATATCAACTTCCCAGTATAAATAGTATGATTAAATCATTAGTTCCTAAAAAGCTGTAAAATGCACTAATAGTCGAATCCAGACTTATTTTAGACTTACTTAGACCTAGACTGAGGCTGGACGGAGGGCTGGGAGGTGGAGTTAAAGGAAATGCTACTGCGCCTGCTCTATGGGCCCAATGGATGAAAGATCTGGGTATTTTATTACTCGGCAGCCGAGCCATTTTGGCTTCGTGCTCCACTGAGCAACTCTCGGGAGCTCGCCTACGGTGCTGTTTCCAGTTCTCTATACATCCATGGCTAGCTCAGCCGTCGCCATGTTGAGAGCCATGGAGAGGCAATCCCTCTGCTCCGATATCAAATTTAGCACCTCAAACAGGACAAGGGAACAACATTTTCCAATGATTACGTAAAGAGTCTAATTTAAAAAGTAATTTTCCAGACCGTCACCTTTGGACCTTCTCGTACCATCTGTAGAGGTTCCAACTTTAGCCATTAGAACAACAATATATAAAAATGTCACTTGACTTCCCCTCCTGTACAGACCGGTTGGCAGACTCTGGTTCAGTCTGTACTTCCTGTAGAGAGCGTGTTGTTCCCACAGTCCAACATTTTACCTTCTGCAATAAAAGCTCGCAAACAAATCAAGTGCTTTGAAGGAGAGAAACACAGAGGGAAAGATAAATGGGACGGCAGCACGAGGGACAAAGACAGGAACTTATTAAAGAACTTGTAAAAGTGTTTCCTGTTTGTAAGACATCTTTCACTGCTGTCGCGTGCGTGACGCTGTTTTTCAGCTTTATTTGTTCTGTCGTGTTCAGCTCAAGAGAGAGAGGGAAACCAAGCCAGAACAAATATACTCCCAGCTTTTTGTTTCTGTTATTGAGGCAGTGCAATGCATCATACATGTGGCAACGCTCCTTCTCCTCCAACACTCTCACAGCTCCACGTCGTCCGTTCCTCAGTGTGCAGAGAGGATGAATGGAGGCAGAGGATGCCCAGTCAAAGACAATAAACACTGCTTTCAAAATGTGGCACTCGCTGGAGGCCACAACACCTGCCATCGTACATCATACTCTAAAATTCTCACAGAGAAACCTGTGAAGCTTTTACCGGAGAGGCATCGGATATGTGGTTAACTTTTACAACAAAACGGTTTATCTTTGAGAGTTGCAGCCTGAACCTGTAATGCTGTTATAAAGGCAGGTTGGAGGGAGCGAACCATAAAAATAAATCCGCCTTTCTCCTGGAGAAGTGTGTTCGCCATATGCAGATCTGCAGATAAATAAATGGCAGAAAGGGCAGGAAAACAAACTCTGCTCACCCACCTACATCGAGGATGTCCAAGGTGGTGATGTCAGAGGTGGCAGAGCCCAGCTGATTGGCGGCCTCCACCCAGATCTCATAGGGGGTGAAGAGGGCGAGGTTGCGGGGGATGTAGCAGGAGTAACGCTGCTTCCCCGTGCTGTAAATCTCACACTCCTTCTCTCTCCCGTACCACCTGGACAGAAACCAACACAATGACCAAAATAAACTGACATTTTGTTTTTTACTGACTATTTTTAACAGTTAGTACACGAGCGACACAACACACAGCAGCCTCAGAGCGTTGTGTGTGTTGCAGATGATAAACTACTACTCACTACCTTAGTGGTGTCGGACGAGGTGAGCACCTGTGAGCTGCAGCGGGTCTGGGGCGCTCACCTCAATTTGTACTTGAGGGTGTATTTGGTTCGGACGTGGGTCTCGCCCCGCCCCCCGGGCTCCACTTGCAGCTCAAGTCCTTCGTGTTGTGGGACCAACACGTTAAGTTGACTGGCTTTTCTGGAGGCCCTGCAGGGGAAAAAACAACAATCAAGAAACACATTTTAAAGGTGACAAACCTTTTTTTTCAGATGTTGAAGTCAAGTAAATGAAAGATGACTTAGTATTAAAGGAACACTGTGTAGGATCTAGGGGGGTTTACTGGCAGAAATGGATTATAATATTCAGAACTATTTTTCCTCTGGGGAGGTGTTCCAGGCATGACCAGCTGGGAAGAGGCCCAAGACTAGGACTATATCTCCACACTAGCTTGGGAACGCCTCAGGGTCCCCCAGTCAGAGCTGGTTAATGTGGCCTGGGAAAGGAAAGTTTGGGGTCCCCTGCTGGAGCTGTTGCCCCTGCGACCCGACCCCGGATAAACAGTTAAAGATGAGTGAGTGAACTATGTTTTCATTTGTGTATAATCACCTGAAACTAAGAATTGTGTTTTCATTAGCTTAGAAAGAGTCCTTAATATCTACATAGGGAACAGGTCCTCTTCACAGAGTCCGCCATGTTGTTTCTACAGTAGCCTAGAAGAGACAAACACTGTTAACTTTTCCTGCTTGGGCCAGAGTCAATAACATTACCGCTGCTCTCTTTCTCTTGCTTCATCACTCATTTCCCACTTAAACACAGACTTGGACAAACCAAACACTGGTTCTAGAGAGAACATTTGGGTTTACCTGAAGGTCACCGTAGACACACTTGGAAAGGGATGAGTGAGTGAATGGATATTCAGTTAGTTAATAATCTCATGCCCAGGGCATCAAATACAGAGGCTTGGTCATAACCACTGGCGTTCGATACCGACACCCTTTAGCGGCGGTATGAAATGAAACAATCATTCCAATAACTACAATGTAAACCCACCCAGGGCATCAGTAAACGCTCTGAGAACGTGTGCCAGGAGTGTGGCGATGTCATTCAAAGTGCAAAAAGACACTTTCATCCATGAGACCGCTGTTTGTGTCCCGTGCATCATGTTACAATTAACTGCTCATTCATGTTCAGTGTTCACAGCGTTCAGTGTCATTTTCACTTTACACATGTAATAGTTTTAAGCCCAACCCTGTATTTTTTCGGTTACCATAGTGGTTTTGATGCTGAAAATAAAGTGATGCCAAGGGGAATGATAAAGACGCATGACAGATCACTAGATGCCACTAAATCCTACAAACATTTTAATTTATTCAGAAATTTCTGAGAGAATACAGCATATATATTTCCTGTCCACTGATGTGAAGAGTTCACTCCCATCACATGAAATACAACAGACTTTAAACATTACAGATTAAAATAAAAAGGCTTTTATGTAGAACTAAAAATATAAAGCAAGTTCGCAACAAACATAATTTCTGTATCAAAGTTTTCCAAAGTTTTTGTCAACAATTTTGTCCAAAAGACGCTCAGACTATTTATGTTATTAATTATGATGCAACTAATAAATGAATTGATTAATCACTGCAGCTCTAGTCATTTTAATGATTTTACAACCAATCTTCATTTTCATCTCAATAAAGGAACTTTTCTTATTAAAACCACTGTGCTTAACAACATATTCATTCAGGGTCGGTGTGCTTGTATATTAACAACATCACAATAATGTGGTTTTGCTCAAAAAAGGACAATTAAGACTAACACACTACAACTTTATAAGACTGAGCTCACAACATATGTTTTTCATTTTCATTATATTATACTGTATACACACTACCAGCTCCTGAATGCCTCCTGAGCCCAAGTGCATCTCAATGAGACATTTCCATATGACTCTGCAGAGACAGAAAAGCCTCCACTTACTGCCCACATAGAGACAGGAACCAGCCAGGACGTGTCCGTCTGCTCCGTGACACACCAGGTTGTCTCCAGACTGCTGCCGGGAGCCGTTGAGGTTGTGCAGGGTGACGCTCAGGGTGACGGGGCTCAGCACGCTGTAGGTGCTGCTGGACAGACTCATCCCGTTCAGAGTCCAGTACAGCGAGCTGGACCGGAGGCCGAGCTCGGGGCTCAGCGTGCACGTGGCTGTCAGGCTGGAGCCGATGGGCAGGACGGGATCCTGAGGGGAGACCACTGCTACATCTAATGAGGTGGAGACACACATACATAGTATTAAAAATGTGCCTTTTACATTTCTTCATGTCATGCTTAATTCTATTAGTGATAAATGTCCCACAGCCAAAGGTGATGACTTCAAATAACATGTTTTCTCTGATCAAATGTCCAAAATCCACATTTTTTTTGATATTTAAATGATTAATTAATTAGAAAAAATGTCTTTCAATAGACATATTGAATCAACTAGTCATGTTAGAACTAATTTAACTAATTATTGAATGTAAATATTGTTTTAGTTGTTCCTGTGATTTCACCCTTTTTGACAGTTTTTGCAGCCTGTGCTACTACAGCACCAAGATGAGATAAATCACTACATTTTTCTATTATTTGATTCTGCTATGCACCTATTACACCTACTTTACACCCACCAGATGTGATATAGTTTCTATATATTTCTGAAGCTACAAAACATGTAAAGGTAACCAAAGCCGGAAGATACCGATCCATTTTCATTTACATTCTAAGTTTTTTGACCCCTCTCAACCTTTAGAGGCAACATATCATGAAAAACCTATTTTTTCAGTGGTTGTGCTCATACATCTGGGTGTCTGGAGTTCCTACCAACCCACAAACTGTGAAATAAGACAACCCAGTTGTTATTTTGTGGGCTGTTTTGATCAGAAAACTTGTGATTTAACAAGTCATTCAGATTTGGCTCCCCTTCCTATGTCACATGCCATGTCACATTAGATTATATCACCCACAGCTTGAAAAATACCTGTGCGTTCCAACAGCCATACTACCATAATATTTAGTGCCAGAAAAAGATTTAGTATGTCCCAATACATGGTGTTGGTGCCTTCAAATGGGGTCGTATTTAAGAGTTTGGCACATATGAAGTGGAAAGTTTCTCAGTTCAAGAATTGTGACGTGTTTGTTGACGTTGTGTGAAATGGTGGAGCCCATGGAAGTTGATTTATTGCTGCATGATAAATTAATATTGTACAGTATATTGTAATTTTAGACATTGTTTTCTTGGTAATTTCATAATATGTCTGAGGACAATATTGATATTCTCAATGACCTCATCTTTCTCCTCTGTCATTATGCCTTTGCATTTCCTGCATTATTACCCACTTGCTAGCTTGCCTAACTGTTAGCCTCTGCGGCTTCTAGACTCGGACAGTAACGTTCATATCGCCGTTGCAACAGTATCCTTCACGACTTAACCACTTGAACGCAGCGCATTCAACTTCCCATGTCGTGACCACGAGTTCACAGCTTCCATTTGAAGGCACCTTAAGTCAAATGCAGTACGCCAAACGTACCAGGATGTCCGATACATCCAGTCACATTTTGCAGTATGCAAGTCAGCAAGTGTTTCTGACAATCCTCTGTGCAGGAGATTTGATATGATCAAGAGGGTCAAAATTCAAGACACAATGTTACTGTATGATGAAATAGTATGTAACAGCATGGCGTGCAGCAGTGCATACTTTGTAAGGGCAGCTGCAGTATGTACTAAAAGTAAAAAGAAAAAGTAGGGCGATTTGGAACGCACCCTGTACTTCTTCAAAGGTGCACCATATTTTTCTCACAATCCAATCAGAGCAGACTGGGTGTTTTCAGTACGGGGTTTAAAGAGCCAGCCGTTAAAAGAAGGTGAATACAAGTATATGCAGACAGACACTGAGGAAAATACAGTGTCTTTGAACATAAAAGCATGTAAACATGTTCTAGTAGAAACACAATATACATGTATGAACCTGAAATGATATATCCCCATTAATATTAATTGTTTTGACACTCCTTAATAACATGCATTAGGTCCTCAGCAGCTGTTAGTCTGTGTAGTTTGTTTCAGCATTAAACACACAGTGTGTCCAAATCTCTTGCCAACCGTAAGAAAACTTTATGTTTGTGTGAGGAGCAGGAGGAGGAGGAGGAGGAGGAGCAGGAGTGCGGCAGCACTGCACCACAACAGAGCAGGAGCTCAGCACATATTTATGACCCAGTAATGAAGTGGATTTATGGAGCCTCAGTAGGATCAGTCAGAAAGGTCATCCCGGTTGTGTCGGTAAAATCCTTGAATGCTTTTCCATACGGCGACCCCTCTTAGACGTGAAGTCTGCCTTTATGATTGATGCCCTTGAGAAATGTTACCACTGGGCTCCTTCGTCTCGGAGATACGAGGGTTAATGTGTAGAGTTTTATTAACCGTGCTCCAGGTGGGCGGTGGACAAGCTTTCCAACATATGTGCCACTGCGCTGTTTCCAGCCTCACTGGATTCAGTAGCATC
>CAMQGK010000238.1:0-47500 GCA_947000775.1 Pterois miles
AATATGAGCTAAGGTTAAAATACAGATGAGATGTATAGATGAGAATATATGTATTCTGTACTTTCCTGGGTCCTGTTTCTGTCCCACTTGCACAAAGAGAGCTCAAATTTGCACATACACACCTGAGGATGTTCTCCTCACGTGGTCTAGGTTTCATGGACCTACATCTTTGCCAAAAGAAGTTATGGCTTGATAAATACTGCAAAGTTATTCAAACCATCTGCCCACTGAAGTGATTTGGTAGAATTCTATACTTTCCTGGGTCCTGTTTGGGCCAGGATGTAGCAAGACAGCTCCAATTTGGCACAGGAAAATGTGAGGATGTCCTCCTTATGAGCTAGAGATTTCATGGACCTACGCCTCAGATTAAAGAAGTTATGGCTTGGTAAATACGGCAAAGTGACACAGCCCACTGAAGTGAAGGGGTGGAATTCTGTACTTACCTGGGTCGTGTTTGGTCCCACTTGCACCAAGAGAGCTCAAATTTACCACATACACACCTGAGGATGTTCTCCTCATGTGGTCCTGGTTTCATGGATCTACATCTTTGGCAAAAGAAGTTATGGCTTGATAAATACTGCAAAGCTATTCCAACCATCTACCCACTGAAGTGATTTGGTAGAATTCTATACTTTCCTGGGTCGTGTTTGGGCCAGGATGTACCAAGACAGCTCAAGTTTGGCATAGATACAAGTGAGTGATGCCCGTCCTGGTGAGCATGAGATTTCAAAGGGATGTACACCACAGATTAAAGAAGTAGTGGCTTGGTAAATATGGCAAGGTGACACAGCCCACTGAAGTAAAGTGGTGGATTTCTGTACGTTTCTGGGTCCTGTTTCCTCACCCCACTTGCACCAAGAGACTCAAAATTTGGCTTCTATTTTATGTTGGAATCAGCCCGCTACCTCCCACTGTTTTTGAAATATGAGCTGTTGAAATTCTTCCAGATTCTCATCTACAAAGCTTCCAAATTCTCATCTATTAAATGAGATCTGCAAGCGATAGATGAGAATTTGGGAAGCACTTTCCTAGGCCTGGATAACTCATAAACACATGCACCTAGCGTGACATAATAACCTGTGGTTGATGGTGTAATCTTTAGGCTTCTATTTTATGTTGGAATTAGCCCGATACCTCCTAAATTGTTTTAAAAATATAAGCTGTTAAAATTAATAGATGAGATGTATAGATGAGAATATATGTATTCTGTGCTTTCCTTGGTCCTGCTCAGTCCTACTTGCACCAAGAGTGCCCCAGATTTGGCATATACACACCTGAGGGTGTTGTACTCATGTGGTCTAGGTTTCATGGACCTACGTCTTTGCCAAGAGAAGTTATGGCTTGATAAATACTGCAAAATTATTCAAACCATCTACCCACTGAAGTGATTTGGTAGAATTTCATACTTTCCTGGGTCCTGTTTGGGCCAGGATGTAGCAAGACAGCCTGGAATTTGGCACAGGAACATGGGAGCATATCCTCCTTATGAGCTAGAGATTTCATGGACTGCAACAAAACCTCAGATTAAAGAAGTTATGGCTTGGTAAATACGGCAAAGTGACACAGCCCACTGAAGTGAAGGGGTGGAATTCTCGGGGGGGGGGGGGGGGGGGGTACTTTACCTGGGTCAAGTTTGGTCCCACTTGCACCACGAGAGCTCAAATTTGGCACATACACACCTGAGGATGTTCTCCTCATGCAGTCCTGGTTTCATGGATCTACATCTTTGCCAAAAGAAGTTATGGCTTGATAAATACTGCAAAGCTATTCCAACCATCTACCCACTGAAGTGATTTGGTAGAATTCTATACTTTCCTGGGTCGTGTTTGGGCCAGGATGTACCAAGACAGCTCAAATTTGGCATAGATACAAGTGAGGATGTCGTCCTTATGAGCATGAAATTTCATGGACCTACACCACAGATTAAAGAAGTTATGGCTTGGTAAATACGGCAAAGTGACACAGCCCACTGAAGTGAAGTGGTGGATTTCTGTACTTTCCTTGGTCCTGTTTGGTCCCACTTGCACCAAGAGTGCCCAGATTTGGCACATACACACCTGAGGGTGTTGTACTCTGTGGTCTAGGTTTCTGGACTCGTCGCAAGAGAAGTTATGGTGATAAATACGCAAAATTATCACTTCCGAGTGGGTGAATTCCGGGTCGTGGGCGGATGTGCAAGACGCTGAATTTGGCACCGGGAACATGTGAGCTGTCGTAGAGATCTGGACCCGATAAGGGGGTAAATACGGCAAAGTGACACGCCCCGAGTGAAGGGGTGGAATTTGTACTTACCTGGAGTCGTGTTTAGTCCCACTTGCACCACGAGAGCTCAAATTTGGCACATACACACCTGAGGATGGTTCTCCTCATGCGGTCCTGGTTTCATGGATTTACATCTTTGCCAAAAGAAGTTATGGCTTGATAAATACTGCAAAGCTATTCCAACCATCTGCCCACTGAAGTGATTTGGTAGAATTCTATACTTTCACAGGTTCGTGTTTGGGCCAGGATGTAGCAAGACAGCCCCAATTTGGCATTAGGAACAAGTGAGGATGTCCTCCTTATGAGCATGAGATTTCATGGACCTACGCCTCAGATTAAAGAAGTTATGGCTTGGTAAATACGGCAAAGTGACACAGCCCACTGAAGTGAAGGGGTGGAATTCTGTACTTTCCTGGGTCGTGTTTGGTCCCACTTGCACCAAGAGAGCTCAAATTTAGCACATACACACCTGAGGATGTTCTCCTCATGCGGTCCTGGTTTCATGGATCTACATCTTTGCCAAAAGAAGTTATGGAACGATAAATACTGCAAAGCTATTCCAACCATCTACCCACTGAAGTGATTTGGTAGAATTCTATACTTTCCTGGGTCGTGTTTGGGCCAGGATGTACCAAGACAGCTCAAGTTTGGCATAGATACAAGTGAGGATGTCGTCCTTATGAGCATGAGATTTCATGGACCTACACCACAGATTAAAGAAGTTATGGCTTGGTAAATATGGCAAGGTGACACAGCCCACTGAAGTAAAGTGGTGGATTTCTGTACGTTCCTGGGTCCTGTTTCATCCCACTTGCACCAAGAGACCTAAAATTTGGCTTCTATTTTATGTTGGAATCAGCCCGCTACCTCCCACTGTTTTTGAAATATGAGCTGTTGAAATTCTTCCAGATTCTCATCTACAAGCTTCCAAATTCTCATCTATTAAATGAGATCTGCAAGCGTATAGATGAGAATTTGGAAGCACTTTCAGGCCTGATAACTCATAAACACATGCACCTAGCGAGAAATAATAACCTGTGGTTGATGGTGTAATCTTTAGGCTTCTATTTTATAGTTGGAATTAGCCCGATACCTCCCACTGTTTTTGAAATATGAGCTGTTGAAATACAGATGAGATGTATAGATGAGAATATATGTATTCTGTGCTTTCCTTGGTCCTGTTTGGTCCCACTTGCACCAAGAGTGCCCAGATTTGGCACATACACACCTGAGGGTGTTGTACTCATGTGGTCTAGGTTTCATGGACCTACGTCTTTGCCAAGAGAAGTTATGGCTTGATAAATACGGCAAAATTATTCAAACCATCTACCCACTGAAGTGATTTGGTAGAATTCTATACTTTCCTGGGTCCTGTTTGGGCCAGGATGTAGCAAGACAGCTCGAATTTGGCACAGGAACATGTGAGCATGTCCTCCTTATGAGCTAGAGATTTCATGGACCTACACCTCAGATTAAAGAAGTTATGGTTTGGTAAATACGGCAAAGTGACACAGCCCACTGAAGTGAAGGGGTGGAATTCTGTACTTACCTGGGTCATGTTTGGTCCCACTTGCACCACGAGAGCTCAAATTTGGCACATACACACCTGAGGATGTTCTCCTCATGCGGTCCTGGTTTCATGGATCTACATCTTTGCCAAAAGAAGTTATGGCTTGATAAATACTGCAAAGCTATTCCAACCATCTACCCACTGCAGTGATTTGGTAGAATTCTATACTTTCTTGGGTCGTGTTTGGGCCAGGATGTGCCAAGACAGCTCAAATTTGGCACAGGTACAAGTGAGGATGTCGTCCTTATGAGCTTGAGATTTCATGGACCTACACCACAGATTAAAGAAGTTATGGCTTGGTAAATACGGCAAAGTGACACAGCCCACTGAAGTGAAGTGGTGGATTTCTGTACTTTCCTGGGTCCTGTTTCGTCCCACTTGCACAAAGAGAGCTCAAATTTGGCACATACACACCTGAGGATGTTCTCCTCACGTGGTCTAGGTTTCATGGACCTACATCTTTGCCAAAAGAAGTTATGGCTTGATAAATACTGCAAAGTTATTCAAACCATCTGCCCACTGAAGTGATTTGGTAGAATTCTATACTTTCCTGGTTCCTGTTTGGGCCAGGATGTAGCAAGACAGCTCCAATTTGGCACAGGAACATGTGAGGATGTCCTCCTTATGAGCTAGAGATTTCATGGACCTACGCCTCAGATTAAAGAAGTTATGGCTTGGTAAATACGGCAAAGTGACACAGCCCACTGAAGTGAAGGGGTGGAATTCTGTACTTACCTGGGTCGTGTTTGGTCCCACTTGCACCAAGAGAGCTCAAATTTAGCACATACACACCTGAGGATGTTCTCCTCATGTGGTCCTGGTTTCATGGATCTACATCTTTGCCAAAAGAAGTTATGGCTTGATAAATACTGCAAAGCTATTCCAACCATCTACCCACTGAAGTGATTTGGTAGAATTCTATACTTTCCTGGGTCGTGTTTGGGCCAGGATGTACCAAGACAGCTCAAGTTTGGCATAGATACAAGTGAGGATGTCGTCCTTATGAGCATGAGATTTCATGGACCTACACCACAGATTAAAGAAGTTATGGCTTGGTAAATATGGCAAGGTGACACAGCCCACTGAAGTAAAGTGGTGGATTTCTGTACTTTCCTGGGTCCTGTTTCGTCCCACTTGCACCAAGAGACCTAAAATTTGGCTTCTATTTTATGTTGGAATCAGCCCGCTACCTCCCACTGTTTTTGAAATATGAGCTGTTGAAATTCTTCCAGATTCTCATCTACAAGCTTCCAAATTCTCATCTATTAAATGAGATCTGCAAGCGTATAGATGAGAATTTGGAAGCACTTTCAGGCCTGATAACTCATAAACACATGCACCTAGCGAGACATAATAACCTGTGGTTGATGGTGTAATCTTTAGGCTTCTATTTTATGTTGGAATTAGCCCGATACCTCCCACTGTTTTTGAAATATGAGCTGTTGAAATACAGATGAGATGTATAGATGAGAATATATGTATTCTGTGCTTTCCTTGGTCCTGTTTGGTCCCACTTGCACCAAGAGTGCCCAGATTTGGCACATACACACCTGAGGGTGTTGTACTCATGTGGTCTAGGTTTCATGGACCTACGTCTTTGCCAAGAGAAGTTATGGCTTGATAAATACTGCAAAATTATTCAAACCATCTACCCACTGAAGTGATTTGGTAGAATTCTATACTTTCCTGGGTCCTGTTTGGGCCAGGATGTAGCAAGACAGCTCGAATTTGGCACAGGAACATGTGAGGATGTCCTCCTTATGAGCTAGAGATTTCATGGACCTACACCTCAGATTAAAGAAGTTATGGCTTGGTAAATACGGCAAAGTGACACAGCCCACTGAAGTGAAGGGGTGGAATTCTGTACTTACCTGGGTCGTGTTTGGTCCCACTTGCACCAAGAGAGCTCAAATTTAGCACATACACAGCTGAGGATGTTCTCCTCATGCGGTCCTGGTTTCATGGATGTACATCTTTGCCAAAAGAAGTTAGGGCTTGATAAATACTGCAAAGCTATTCCAACCATCTACCCACTGAAGTGATTTGGTAGAATTCTATACTTTCCTGGGTCGTGTTTGGGCCAGGATGTACCATGACAGCTCAAGTTTGGCATAGATACAAGTGAGGATGTCATCCTTATGAGCATGAGATTTCATGGACCTACACCACAGATTAAAGAAGTTATGGCTTGGTAAATATGGCAAGGTGACACAGCCCACTGAAGTAAAGTGGTGGATTTCTGTACTTTCCTGGGTCCTGTTTCGTCCCACTTGCACCAAGAGACCTAAAATTTGGCTTCTATTTTATGTTGGAATCAGCCCGCTACCTCCCACTGTTTTTGAAATATGAGCTGTTGAAATTCTTCCAGATTCTCATCTACAAGCTTCCAAATTCTCATCTATTAAATGAGATCTGCAAGCGTATAGATGAGAATTTGGAAGCATTTTCAGGCCTGATAACTCATAAACACATGCACCTAGTGAGACATAATAACCTGTGGTTGATGGTGTAATCTTTAGGCTTCTATTTTATGTTGGAATTAGCCCGATACCTCCCACTGTTTTCGAAATATGAGCTGTTGAAATACAGATGAGATGTATAGATGAGAATATATGTATTCTGTGCTTTCCTTGGTCCTGTTTGGTCCCACTTGCACCAAGAGTGCCCAGATTTGGCACATACACACCTGAGGGTGTTGTACTCATGTGGTCTAGGTTTCATGGACCTACGTCTTTGCCAAGAGAAGTTATGGCTTGATAAATACTGCAAAATTATTCAAACCATCTACCCACTGAAGTGATTTGGTAGAATTCTATACTTTCCTGGGTCCTGTTTGGGCCAGGATGTAGCAAGACAGCTCGAATTTGGCACAGGAACATGTGAGCATGTCCTCCTTATGAGCTAGAGATTTCATGGACCTACACCTCAGATTAAAGAAGTTATGGCTTGGTAAATACGGCAAAGTGACACAGCCCACTGAAGTGAAGGGGTGGAATTTTGTACTTACCTGGGTCGTGTTTGGTCCCACTTGCACCACGAGAGCTCAAATTTGGCACATACACACCTGAGGATGTTCTCCTCATGTGGTCCTGGTTTCATGGATTTACATCTTTGCCAAAAGAAGTTATGGCTTGATAAATACTGCAAAGCTATTCCAACCATCTACCCACTGAAGTGATTTGGTAGAATTCTATACTTTCCTGGGTCGTGTTTGAGCCAGGATGTACCAAGACAGCTCAAATTTGGCATAGATACAAGTGAGGATGTCGTCCTTATGAGCATGAAATTTCATGGACCTACACCACAGATTAAAGAAGTTATGGCTTGGTAAATACGGCAAAGTGACACAGCCCACTGAAGTGAAGTGGTGGATTTCTGTACTTTCCTGGGTCCTGTTTCGTCCCACTTGCACGAAGAGAGCTCAAATTTGGCACATTGACACCTGAGGATGTTCTCCTCACGTGGTCTAGGTTTCATGGACCTACATCTTTGCCAAAAGAAGTTATGGCTTGATAAATGCTGCAAAGCTATTCCAACCATCTACCCACTGCAGTGATTTGGTAGAATTCTATACTTTCCTGGGTCGTGTTTGGGCCAGGATGTACCAAGACAGCTCAAGTTTGGCATAGATACAAGTGAGGATGTCATCCTTATGAGCATGAGATTTCATGGACCTACACCACAGATTAAAGAAGTTATGGCTTGGTAAATATGGCAAGGTGACACAGCCCACTGAAGTAAAGTGGTGGATTTCTGTACTTTCCTGGGTCCTGTTTCGTCCCACTTGCACCAAGAGACCTAAAATTTGGTGGAACAGCCCGCTACCTCCCACTGTTTTTGAAATATGAGCTGTTGAAATTCTTCCAGATTCTCATCTACAAGCTTCCAAATTCTCATCTATTAAATGAGATCTGCAAGCGTATAGATGAGAATTTGGAAGCACTTTCAGGCCTGATAACTCATAAACACATGCACCTAGCGAGACATAATAACCTGTGGTTGATGGTGTAATCTTTAGGCTTCTATTTTATGTTGGAATTAGCCCGATACCTCCCACTGTTTTAGAAATATGAGCTGTTGAAATACAGATGAGATGTATAGATGAGAATATATGTATTCTGTGCTTTCCTTGGTCCTGTTTGGTCCCACTTGCACCAAGAGTGCCCAGATTTGGCATATACACACCTGAGGGTGTTGTACTCATGTGGTCTAGGTTTCATGGACCTACGTCTTTGCCAAGAGAAGTTATGGCTTGATAAATACTGCAAAATTATTCAAACCATCTACCCACTGAAGTGATTTGGTAGAATTCTATACTTTCCTGGGTCCTGTTTGGGCCAGGATGTAGCAAGACAGCTCGAATTTGGCACAGGAACATGTGAGCATATCCTCCTTATGAGCTAGAGATTTCATGGACCTACACCTCAGATTAAAGAAGTTATGGCTTGGTAAATACGGCAAAGTGACACAGCCCACTGAAGTGAAGGGGTGGAATTCTGTACTTACCTGGGTCGTGTTTGGTCCCACTTGCACCACGAGAGCTCAAATTTGGCACATACACACCTGAGGATGTTCTCCTCATGCGGTCCTGGTTTCATGGATCTACATCTTTGCCAAAAGAAGTTATGGCTTGATAAATACTGCAAAGCTATTCCAACCATCTACCCACTGAAGTGATTTGGTAGAATTCTATACTTTCCTGGGTCGTGTTTGGGCCAGGATGTACCAAGACAGCTCAAATTTGGCATAGATACAAGTGAGGATGTCGTCCTTATGAGCATGAAATTTCATGGACCTACACCACAGATTAAAGAAGTTATGGCTTGGTAAATACGGCAAAGTGACACAGCCCACTGAAGTGAAGTGGTGGATTTCTGTACTTTCCTGGGTCCTGTTTCGTCCCTTGCATGAAGGGCTAAATTTGGAACCCCGGGTACGTGGTTAGGTTTCATGGACCTACATTTTGCAAAAGAAGTTTGGCTTGATAAATGCTGCAAAGCTTCCACCATCTCCCATGGGGACTGGGATCTTTCCTGGGTGTGGGGAGGATGTACAAGAAGCTAAGTTTGGTAGATACAAGTGAGGTGTCTTTGGTGAGTTGGAGATTAAAGAAGTTTGGGGTAATATGGAAGGTGAAAGTGAGTGTGGTGGTTTGTTTGGGTGTTTGTTTGAGAGATAATTTGTATTTATGTGTGGTTATGAAATTTAATTTGTTGTATAAGGGGTAGAGGGGGGGGATAATAAGCCGGGAATAATACGTGGTTGTGGTGTTTGGTTTGGTGGAATGGTACGGAAATAGGTTGAAATAAGATGAGAGTATAGATGAGAATATATGTATTCTGTGCTTTCCTTGGTCCTGTTTGGTCCCCTTGCACCAAGAGTGCCCAGATTTGGCACATACACACCTGAGGGTGTTGTACTCATGTGGTCTAGGTTTCATGGACCTACGTCTTTGCCAAGAGAAGTTATGGCTTGATAAATACTGCAAAATTATTCAAACCATCTACCCACTGAGTGATTTGGTAGAATTCTATACTTTCCTGGGTCCTGTTTGGGCCAGGATGTAGCAAGACAGCTCCACTTTGGCACAGGAACATGTGAGCATGTCCTCCTTATGAGCTAGAGATTTCATGGACCTACGCCTCAGATTAAAGAAGTTATGGCTTGGTAAATACGGCAAAGTGACACAGCTCACTGAAGTGAAGTGGTGGAATTCTGTACTTTCCTGGGTCGTGTTTCGTCCCACTTGCACGAAGAGAGCTCAAATTTGGCACACACACACCTGAGGATGTTCTCCTCACGTGGTCTAGGTTTCATGGACCTACATCTTTGCCAAAAGAAGTTATGGCTTGATAAATACTGCAAAGTTATTTAAACCATCTGCCCACTGAAGTGATTTGGTAGAATTCTATACTTTCCTGGTTCCTGTTTGGGCCAGGATGTAGCAAGACAGCTCCAATTTGGCACAGGAACATGTGAGGATGTCCTCCTTATGAGCTAGAGATTTCATGGACCTACGCCTCAGATTAAAGAAGTTATGGCTTGGTAAATACGGCAAAGTGACACAGCCCACTGAAGTGAAGGGGTGGAATTCTGTACTTACCTGGGTCGTGTTTGGTCCCACTTACACCAAGAGAGCTCAAATTTAGCACATACACACCTGAGGATGTTCTCCTCATGCGGTCCTGGTTTCATGGATCTACATCTTTGCCAAAAGAAGTTATGGCTTGATAAATACTGCAAAGCTATTCCAACCATCTACCCACTGAAGTGATTTGGTAGAATTCTATACTTTCCTGGGTCGTGTTTGGGCCAGGATGTACCAAGACAGCTCAAGTTTGGCATAGATACAAGTGAGGATGTCGTCCTTATGAGCATGAGATTTCATGGACGTACACCACAGATTAAAGAAGTTATGGCTTGGTAAATATGGCAAGGTGACACAGCCCACTGAAGTAAAGTGGTGGATTTCTGTACGTTCCTGGGTCCTGTTTCGTCCCACTTGCACCAAGAGACTCAAAATTTGGCTTCTATTTTATGTTGGAATCAGCCCGCTACCTCCCACTGTTTTTGAAATATGAGCTGTTGAAATTCTTCCAGATTCTCATCTACAAGCTTCCAAATTCTCATCTATTAAATGAGATCTGCAAGCGTATAGATGAGAATTTGGAAGCACTTTCAGGCCTGATAACTCATAAACACATGCACCTAGCGAGACATAATAACCTGTGGTTGATGGTGTAATCTTTAGGCTTCTATTTTATGTTGGAATTAGCCCGATACCTCCCACTGTTTTAGAAATATGAGCTGTTGAAATACAGATGAGATGTATAGATGAGAATATATGTATTCTGTGCTTTCCTTGGTCCTGTTTGGTCCCACTTGCACCAAGAGTGCCCAGATTTGGCATATACACACCTGAGGGTGTTGTACTCATGTGGTCTAGGTTTCATGGACCTACGTCTTTGCCAAGAGAAGTTATGGCTTGATAAATACTGCAAAATTATTCAAACCATCTACCCACTGAAGTGATTTGGTAGAATTCTATACTTTCCTGGGTCCTGTTTGGGCCAGGATGTAGCAAGACAGCTCGAATTTGGCACAGGAACATGTGAGCATGTCCTCCTTATGAGCTAGAGATTTCATGGACCTACACCTCAGATTAAAGAAGTTATGGCTTGGTAAATACGGCAAAGTGACACAGCCCACTGAAGTGAAGGGGTGGAATTCTGTACTTACCTGGGTCGTGTTTGGTCCCACTTGCACCACGAGAGCTCAAATTTGGCACATACACACCTGAGGATGTTCTCCTCATGCGGTCCTGGTTTCATGGATCTACATCTTTGCCAAAAGAAGTTATGGCTTGATAAATACTGCAAAGCTATTCCAACCATCTACCCACTGCAGTGATTTGGTAGAATTCTATACTTTCCTGGGTCGTGTTTGGGCCAGGATGTACCAAGACAGCTCAAATTTGGCACAGGTACAAGTGAGGATGTCGTCCTTATGAGCTTGAGATTTCATGGACCTACACCACAGATTAAAGAAGTTATGGCTTGGTAAATACGGCAAAGTGACACAGCCCACTGAAGTGAAGTGGTGGATTTCTGTACTTTCCTGGGTCCTGTTTCGTCCCACTTGCATGAAGAGAGCTCAAATTTGGCACATACACACCTGAGGATGTTCTCCTCACGTGGTCTAGGTTTCATGGACCTACATCTTTGCCAAAAGAAGTTATGGCTTGATAAATACTGCAAAGTTATTCAAACCATCTGCCCACTGAAGTGATTTGGTAGAATTCTATACTTTCCTGGTTCCTGTTTGGGCCAGGATGTAGCAAGACAGCTCCAATTTGGCACAGGAACATGTGAGGATGTCCTCCTTATGAGCTAGAGATTTCATGGACCTACGCCTCAGATTAAAGAAGTTATGGCTTGGTAAATACGGCAAAGTGACACAGCCCACTGAAGTGAAGGGGTGGAATTCTGTACTTACCTGGGTCGTGTTTGGTCCCACTTGCACCAAGAGAGCTCAAATTTAGCACATACACACCTGAGGATGTTCTCCTCATGTGGTCCTGGTTTCATGGATCTACATCTTTGCCAAAAGAAGTTATGGCTTGATAAATACTGCAAAGCTATTCCAACCATCTACCCACTGAAGTGATTTGGTAGAATTCTATACTTTCCTGGGTCGTGTTTGGGCCAGGATGTACCAAGACAGCTCAAGTTTGGCATAGATACAAGTGAGGATGTCGTCCTTATGAGCATGAGATTTCATGGACCTACACCACAGATTAAAGAAGTTATGGCTTGGTAAATATGGCAAGGTGACACAGCCCACTGAAGTAAAGTGGTGGATTTCTGTACTTTCCTGGGTCCTGTTTCGTCCCACTTGCACCAAGAGACCTAAAATTTGGCTTCTATTTTATGTTGGAATCAGCCCGCTACCTCCCACTGTTTTTGAAATATGAGCTGTTGAAATTCTTCCAGATTCTCATCTACAAGCTTCCAAATTCTCATCTATTAAATGAGATCTGCAAGCGTATAGATGAGAATTTGGAAGCACTTTCAGGCCTGATAACTCATAAACACATGCACCTAGCGAGACATAATAACCTGTGGTTGATGGTGTAATCTTTAGGCTTCTATTTTATGTTGGAATTAGCCCGATACCTCCCACTGTTTTTGAAATATGAGCTGTTGAAATACAGATGAGATGTATAGATGAGAATATATGTATTCTGTGCTTTCCTTGGTCCTGTTTGGTCCCACTTGCACCAAGAGTGCCCAGATTTGGCACATACACACCTGAGGGTGTTGTACTCATGTGGTCTAGGTTTCATGGACCTACGTCTTTGCCAAGAGAAGTTATGGCTTGATAAATACTGCAAAATTATTCAAACCATCTACCCACTGAAGTGATTTGGTAGAATTCTATACTTTCCTGGGTCCTGTTTGGGCCAGGATGTAGCAAGACAGCTCGAATTTGGCACAGGAACATGTGAGCATATCCTCCTTATGAGCTAGAGATTTCATGGACCTACACCTCAGAGAGGTGGCTTGGTAAATACGGCAAAGTGACACAGCCCACTGAAGTGAAGGGGTGGAATTCTGTACTTTCCTGGGTCCTGTTTCGTCCCACTTGCATGAAGAGAGCTCAAATTTGGCACATACACACCTGAGGATGTTCTCCTCACGTGGTCTAGGTTTCATGGACCTACATCTTTGCCAAAAGAAGTTATGGCTTGATAAATACTGCAAAGTTATTCAAACCATCTGCCCACTGAAGTGATTTGGTAGAATTCTATACTTTCCTGGTTCCTGTTTGGGCCAGGATGTAGCAAGACAGCTCCAATTTGGCACAGGAACATGTGAGGATGTCCTCCTTATGAGCTAGAGATTTCATGGACCTACGCCTCAGATTAAAGAAGTTATGGCTTGGTAAATACGGCAAAGTGACACAGCCCACTGAAGTGAAGGGGTGGAATTCTGTACTTACCTGGGTCGTGTTTGGTCCCACTTGCACCAAGAGAGCTCAAATTTAGCACATACACACCTGAGGATGTTCTCCTCATGCGGTCCTGGTTTCATGGATCTACATCTTTGCCAAAAGAAGTTATGGCTTGATAAATACTGCAAAGCTATTCCAACCATCTACCCACTGAAGTGATTTGGTAGAATTCTATACTTTCCTGGGTCGTGTTTGGGCCAGGATGTACCAAGACAGCTCAAGTTTGGCATAGATACAAGTGAGGATGTCGTCCTTATGAGCATGAGATTTCATGGACCTACACCACAGATTAAAGAAGTTATGGCTTGGTAAATATGGCAAGGTGACACAGCCCACTGAAGTAAAGTGGTGGATTTCTGTACTTTCCTGGGTCCTGTTTCGTCCCACTTGCACCAAGAGACCTAAAATTTGGCTTCTATTTTATGTTGGAATCAGCCCGCTACCTCCCACTGTTTTTGAAATATGAGCTGTTGAAATTCTTCCAGATTCTCATCTACAAGCTTCCAAATTCTCATCTATTAAATGAGATCTGCAAGCGTATAGATGAGAATTTGGAAGCACTTTCAGGCCTGATAACTCATAAACACATGCACCTAGCGAGACATAATAACCTGTGGTTGATGGTGTAATCTTTAGGCTTCTATTTTATGTTGGAATTAGCCCGATACCTCCCACTGTTTTCGAAATATGAGCTGTTGAAATACAGATGAGATGTATAGATGAGAATATATGTATTCTGTGCTTTCCTTGGTCCTGTTTGGTCCCACTTGCACCAAGAGTGCCCAGATTTGGCACATACACACCTGAGGGTGTTGTACTCATGTGGTCTAGGTTTCATGGACCTACGTCTTTGCCAAGAGAAGTTATGGCTTGATAAATACTGCAAAATTATTCAAACCATCTACCCACTGAAGTGATTTGGTAGAATTCTATACTTTCCTGGGTCCTGTTTGGGCCAGGATGTAGCAAGACAGCTCGAATTTGGCACAGGAACATGTGAGCATGTCCTCCTTATGAGCTAGAGATTTCATGGACCTACACCTCAGATTAAAGAAGTTATGGCTTGGTAAATACGGCAAAGTGACACAGCCCACTGAAGTGAAGGGGTGGAATTTTGTACTTACCTGGGTCGTGTTTGGTCCCACTTGCACCACGAGAGCTCAAATTTGGCACATACACACCTGAGGATGTTCTCCTCATGTGGTCCTGGTTTCATGGATTTACATCTTTGCCAAAAGAAGTTATGGCTTGATAAATACTGCAAAGCTATTCCAACCATCTACCCACTGAAGTGATTTGGTAGAATTCTATACTTTCCTGGGTCGTGTTTGAGCCAGGATGTACCAAGACAGCTCAAATTTGGCATAGATACAAGTGAGGATGTCGTCCTTATGAGCATGAAATTTCATGGACCTACACCACAGATTAAAGAAGTTATGGCTTGGTAAATACGGCAAAGTGACACAGCCCACTGAAGTGAAGTGGTGGATTTCTGTACTTTCCTGGGTCCTGTTTCGTCCCACTTGCACGAAGAGAGCTCAAATTTGGCACATTCACACCTGAGGATGTTCTCCTCACGTGGTCTAGGTTTCATGGACCTACATCTTTGCCAAAAGAAGTTATGGCTTGATAAATGCTGCAAAGTATTCCAACCATCTCCCACTGAGTGATTTGGTAGATTCTTCTTCTGGTGGGGCGGGTGGCAGCGGGGGGGGGGGGGGGGGGGCCACAAGGGAGAACACACGGGCCAGGGCGGTTTCATGGATCTACATCTTTGCCAAAAGAAGTTATGGCTTGATAAATGCTGCAAAGCTATTCCAACCATCTACCCACTGCAGTGATTTGGTAGAATTCTATACTTTCCTGGGTCGTGTTTGGGCCAGGATGTACCAAGACAGCTCAAGTTTGGCATAGATACAAGTGAGGATGTCATCCTTATGAGCATGAGATTTCATGGACCTACACCACAGATTAAAGAAGTTATGGCTTGGTAAATATGGCAAGGTGACACAGCCCACTGAAGTAAAGTGGTGGATTTCTGTACTTTCCTGGGTCCTGTTTCGTCCCACTTGCACCAAGAGACCCAAAATTTGGCTTCTATTTTATGTTGGAATCAGCCCGCTACCTCCCACTGTTTTTGAAATATGAGCTGTTGAAATTCTTCCAGATTCTCATCTACAAGCTTCCAAATTCTCATCTATTAAATGAGATCTGCAAGCGTATAGATGAGAATTTGGAAGCACTTTCAGGCCTGATAACTCATAAACACATGCACCTAGCGAGACATAATAACCTGTGGTTGATGGTGTAATCTTTAGGCTTCTATTTTATGTTGGAATTAGCCCGATACCTCCCACTGTTTTAGAAATATGAGCTGTTGAAATACAGATGAGATGTATAGATGAGAATATATGTATTCTGTGCTTTCCTTGGTCCTGTTTGGTCCCACTTGCACCAAGAGTGCCCAGATTTGGCATATACACACCTGAGGGTGTTGTACTCATGTGGTCTAGGTTTCATGGACCTACGTCTTTGCCAAGAGAAGTTATGGCTTGATAAATACTGCAAAATTATTCAAACCATCTACCCACTGAAGTGATTTGGTAGAATTCTATACTTTCCTGGGTCCTGTTTGGGCCAGGATGTAGCAAGACAGCTCGAATTTGGCACAGGAACATGTGAGCATATCCTCCTTATGAGCTAGAGATTTCATGGACCTACACCTCAGATTAAAGAAGTTATGGCTTGGTAAATACGGCAAAGTGACACAGCCCACTGAAGTGAAGGGGTGGAATTCTGTACTTACCTGGGTCGTGTTTGGTCCCACTTGCACCACGAGAGCTCAAATTTGGCACATACACACCTGAGGATGTTCTCCTCATGCGGTCCTGGTTTCATGGATCTACATCTTTGCCAAAAGAAGTTATGGCTTGATAAATACTGCAAAGCTATTCCAACCATCTACCCACTGAAGTGATTTGGTAGAATTCTATACTTTCCTGGGTCGTGTTTGGGCCAGGATGTACCAAGACAGCTCAAATTTGGCATAGATACAAGTGAGGATGTCGTCCTTATGAGCATGAAATTTCATGGACCTACACCACAGATTAAAGAAGTTATGGCTTGGTAAATACGGCAAAGTGACACAGCCCACTGAAGTGAAGTGGTGGATTTCTGTACTTTCCTGGGTCCTGTTTCGTCCCACTTGCACGAAGAGAGCTCAAATTTGGCACATACACACCTGAGGATGTTCTCCTCACGTGGTCTAGGTTTCATGGACCTACATCTTTGCCAAAAGAAGTTATGGCTTGATAAATACTGCAAAGTTATTCAAACCATCTGCCCACTGAAGTGATTTGGTAGAATTCTATACTTTCCTGGTTCCTGTTTGGGCCAGGATGTAGCAAGACAGCTCCAATTTGGCACAGGAACATGTGAGGATGTCCTCCTTATGAGCTAGAGATTTCATGGACCTACGCCTCAGATTAAAGAAGTTATGGCTTGGTAAATACGGCAAAGTGACACAGCCCACTGAAGTGAAGGGGTGGAATTCTGTACTTACCTGGGTCGTGTTTGGTCCCACTTGCACCAAGAGAGCTCAAATTTAGCACATACACACCTGAGGATGTTCTCCTCATGCGGTCCTGGTTTCATGGATCTACATCTTTGCCAAAAGAAGTTATGGCTTGATAAATACTGCAAAGCTATTCCAACCATCTACCCACTGAAGTGATTTGGTAGAATTCTATACTTTCCTGGGTCGTGTTTGGGCCAGGATGTACCAAGACAGCTCAAGTTTGGCATAGATACAAGTGAGGATGTCGTCCTTATGAGCATGAGATTTCATGGACCTACACCACAGATTAAAGAAGTTATGGCTTGGTAAATATGGCAAGGTGACACAGCCCACTGAAGTAAAGTGGTGGATTTCTGTACTTTCCTGGGTCCTGTTTCGTCCCACTTGCACCAAGAGACCTAAAATTTGGCTTCTATTTTATGTTGGAATCAGCCCGCTACCTCCCACTGTTTTTGAAATATGAGCTGTTGAAATTCTTCCAGATTCTCATCTACAAGCTTCCAAATTCTCATCTATTAAATGAGATCTGCAAGCGTATAGATGAGAATTTGGAAGCACTTTCAGGCCTGATAACTCATAAACACATGCACCTAGCGAGACATAATAACCTGTGGTTGATGGTGTAATCTTTAGGCTTCTATTTTATGTTGGAATTAGCCCGATACCTCCCACTGTTTTTGAAATATGAGCTGTTGAAATACAGATGAGATGTATAGATGAGAATATATGTATTCTGTGCTTTCCTTGGTCCTGTTTGGTCCCACTTGCACCAAGAGTGCCCAGATTTGGCACATACACACCTGAGGGTGTTGTACTCATGTGGTCTAGGTTTCATGGACCTACGTCTTTGCCAAGAGAAGTTATGGCTTGATAAATACTGCAAAATTATTCAAACCATCTACCCACTGAAGTGATTTGGTAGAATTCTATACTTTCCTGGGTCCTGTTTGGGCCAGGATGTAGCAAGACAGCTCGAATTTGGCACAGGAACATGTGAGCATATCCTCCTTATGAGCTAGAGATTTCATGGACCTACACCTCAGATTAAAGAAGTTATGGCTTGGTAAATACGGCAAAGTGACACAGCCCACTGAAGTGAAGGGGTGGAATTGTGTACTTACCTGGGTCGTGTTTGGTCCCACTTGCACCACGAGAGCTCAAATTTGGCACATACACACCTGAGGATGTTCTCCTCATGCGGTCCTGGTTTCATGGATCTACATCTTTGCCAAAAGAAGTTATGGCTTGATAAATACTGCAAAGCTATTCCAACCATCTACCCACTGAAGTGATTTGGTAGAATTCTATACTTTCCTGGGTCGTGTTTGGGCAGGATGTACAAGACAGCTCAAATTTGGCATAGATACAAGTGAGGATGTCGTCTTATGAGCATGAAATTTCATGGACCTACACCACAGATTAAAGAAGTTATGGCTTGGTAAATACGGCAAAGTGACACAGCCCACTGAAGTGAAGTGGTGGATTTCTGTACTTTCCTGGGTCCTGTTTCGTCCCACTTGCACGAAGAGAGCTCAAATTTGGCACATACACACCTGAGGATGTTCTCCTCACGTGGTCTAGGTTTCATGGACCTACATCTTTGCAAAAGAAGTTATGGCTTGATAAATGCTGCAAAGCTATTAACCATCTACCCACTGAGTGATTTGGTAGAATTCTATCTTTCCTGGGCTGTTTGGGCCAGGATGTACCAAGACAGCTCAAATTTGGCACAGGTACAAGTGAGGATGTCGTCCTTATGAGGGATTATGGACCTACACACAGATTAAAGAAGTTTGGCTTGGTAAATCGGAAAGTGACACAGCCCACTGAAGTGAGGGTGGATTCTGTCTTCCTGGGTCGTGTTTGGTCCCACTTGCACCAGGGAATGGCACATCACACCTGAGGTGTTCTCCTCATGCGGTCCTGGTTATGGATTCAGCAAAGAAGTTATGGCTTGTAAACTGCAAAGTTACCATCTACCACTGAGGGGTAGAATTCTTCTTTCTGGGTGTGTGGGCAGGGTACAAGACAGCTGGAAGGAAAGTGAGGTGCGTCTAGGCGGATGGACTACACAAGATTAAAGAAGTTATGGTTGGTAAATACGGCAAGTGCACAGCCAATGAGTGAAGTTGGAAGCTTCGGGGCATAACATGCACCTAGGGACATAACCTGGGTGTGGGATTAGGCTCTATTTGGGACCTCACTTTTAAATAGGCGAAATAAGAGAGAGAGGTGATTTTCTTCCTGGGTCCTGTTGGGCAGGTCAGACAGCTAATGGCGAAGTGAGGTTCTCCTGGGGATTGACCTACCTAGATTAAGAGTTGCGGTAAATCGGGACACCCAGAGTGAGGGGATTCTTACTTCTGGGTTCTGTTGGCCCGCAAGAGCTAAATTGACAGACCCTGACTATGTGGCAGGTTTATGGACTACATTTTGCAAAGAAGTTTGGCTTGATAAATCTGCAATGGTGTTAAACATTACTGAAGTGATTTGGTAGAATTCTATCTTTCCTGGGTCTGTTTGGGCAGGATGTACAAGACAGCTAAATTTGGACAGGCACATGTGAGGATATTCTCCTTATTGTAGAGTTTATGGACTAACAAAATTAAAGAAGTTATGGTTGGTAAATCAGAAAGTGACACAGCCAACTGAAGTGAAGATTTGGAAGCACTAGGCCTAATAACTCATAAACACATGCACCTAGCGAGACATAATAACCTGTGGTTGATGGCATAATCTTCAGGCTTCTATTTTATGTTGGAATTAGCCGCTACCTCCCACTGTTTTTGAAATATGAGCTGTTGAAATACAGATTAGATATATAGAAGAGAATTTAATGTATTCTGTGCTTTCCTGGGTCCTGTTTGGTCCCACTTGCATCAAGAGAGATAAATTTTGACTTAAACACCTGAGGATGTTCTACTCATGTGGACAGGTTTATGGACTACATCTTTGCAAAAGAAGTTATAGCTTGATAAATACTGCAAAGTTATTCAACATCTACCCAGTGAAGTGATTTGGTAGAATTCTTACTTTCCTGGTTCCTGTTTGGGCCAGGATGTACCAAGACAGCCCAAATGTGGCACAGGCACATGTGAGGATGTCCTCCTTATGAGCTAGACATTTCATGGACCTACACCTCAGATTAAAGAAGTTATGGCTTGGTAAATACGGCAAATCGACACAGCCCACTGAAGTGAAGTGGTGGAATTCTTTACTTTCCTGGGTCCTGTTTGGTCCCACTTGCACCAAGAGAGCTCAAATTTGGCACATACACACCCGAGGGTGTTCTACTCATGTGGTCCAGGTTTCATGGACCTACATCTTTGCCAAAAGAAGTTATGGCTTGATAAATACTGCAAAGTTATTCAAACCATTTACCCACTGAAGTGATTTGGTAGAATTCTATACTTTCCTGGGTCCTGTTTGGGCCAGGATGTACCAAGACAGCTCGAATTTGGCACAGGCACATGTGAGGATGTCCTCCTTATGAGCTAGAGATTTCATGGACCTACACCACAGATTAAAGAAGTTATGGCTTGGTAAATACGGCAAAGTGACACAGCCCACTGAAGTGAAGAGTGTGGAGTTCAGGCCGATCTATAATGCCTGCGAGACATAATACCTGTGGTGTGGGTTCTTCAGGCTTCTATTTTTGTTGGAATTGCCTGCTACTCCCACTATTGAGGGCGAGATGGTTATAGATGAGAATTTAATTGATTATATACTTTTCTGGGTCCTGTTTGGTCCCACTTGCACCAAGAGAGCTCAAATTTTGCACAAACACACCTGAGGATGTTCTACTCATGTGGTCCAGGTTTCATGGACCTACATCTTTGCCAAAAGAAGTTATGGCTTGATAAATACTGCAAATTTATTCAAACCATCTACCCACTGAAGTGATTTGGTAGAATTCTATACTTTCCTGGGTCGTGTTTGGGCCAGGATGTACCAAGACAGCTCAAGTTTGGCATAGATACAAGTGAGGATGTCGTCCTTATGAGCATGAGATTTCATGGACCTACACCACAGATTAAAGAAGTTATGGCTTGGTAAATATGGCAAGGTGACACAGCCCACTGAAGTAAAGTGGTGGATTTCTCTACTTTCCTGGGTCCTGTTTCATCCCACTTGCACCAAGAGACCTAAAATTTGGCTTCTATTTTATGTTGGAATCAGCCCGCTACCTCCCACTGTTTTTGAAATATGAGCTGTTGAAATTCTTCCAGATTCTCATCTACAAGCTTCAAAATTCTCATCTATTAAATGAGATCTGCAAGCGTATAGATGAGAATTTGGAAGCACTTTCAGGCCTGATAACTCATAAACACATGCACCTAGCGAGACATAATAACCTGTGGTTGATGGTGTAATCTTTAGGCTTCTATTTTATGTTGGAATTAGCCCGATACCTCCCACTGTTTTTGAAATATGAGCTGTTGAAATACAGATGAGATGTATAGATGAGAATATATGTATTCTGTGCTTTCCTTGGTCCTGTTTGGTCCCACTTGCACCAAGAGTGCCCAGATTTGGCACATACACACCTGAGGGTGTTGTACTCATGTGGTCTAGGTTTCATGGACCTACGTCTTTGCCAAGAGAAGTTATGGCTTGATAAATACTGCAAAATTATTCAAACCATCTACCCACTGAAGTGATTTGGTAGAATTCTATACTTTCCTGGGTCCTGTTTGGGCCAGGATGTAGCAAGACAGCTCGAATTTGGCACAGGAACATGTGAGCATATCCTCCTTATGAGCTAGAGATTTCATGGACCTACACCTCAGATTAAAGAAGTTATGGCTTGGTAAATACGGCAAAGTGACACAGCCCACTGAAGTGAAGGGGTGGAATTCTGTACTTACCTGGGTCGTGTTTGGTCCCACTTGCACCACGAGAGCTCAAATTTGGCACATACACACCTGAGGATGTTCTCCTCATGCGGTCCTGGTTTCATGGATCTACATCTTTGCCAAAAGAAGTTATGGCTTGATAAATACTGCAAAGCTATTCCAACCATCTACCCAATGAAGTGATTTGGTAGAATTCTATACTTTCCTGGGTCGTGTTTGGGCCAGGATGTACCAAGACAGCTCAAATTTGGCATAGATACAAGTGAGGATGTCGTCCTTATGAGCATGAAATTTCATGGACCTACACCACAGATTAAAGAAGTTATGGCTTGGTAAATACGGCAAAGTGACACAGCCCACTGAAGTGAAGTGGTGGATTTCTGTACTTTCCTGGGTCCTGTTTCGTCCCACTTGCACGAAGAGAGCTCAAATTTGGCACATACACACCTGAGGATGTTCTCCTCACGTGGTCTAGGTTTCATGGACCTACATCTTTGCCAAAAGAAGTTATGGCTTGATAAATACTGCAAAGTTATTCAAACCATCTGCCCACTGAAGTGATTTGGTAGAATTCTATACTTTCCTGGTTCCTGTTTGGGCCAGGATGTAGCAAGACAGCTCCAATTTGGCACAGGAACATGTGAGGATGTCCTCCTTATGAGCTAGAGATTTCATGGACCTACGCCTCAGATTAAAGAAGTTATGGCTTGGTAAATACGGCAAAGTGACACAGCCCACTGAAGTGAAGGGGTGGAATTCTGTACTTACCTGGGTCGTGTTTGGTCCCACTTGCACCAAGAGAGGTCAAATTTAGCACATACACACCTGAGGATGTTCTCCTCATGCGGTCCTGGTTTCATGGATCTACATCTTTGCCAAAAGAAGTTATGGCTTGATAAATACTGCAAAGCTATTCCAACCATCTACCCACTGAAGTGATTTGGTAGAATTCTATACTTTCCTGGGTCGTGTTTGGGCCAGGATGTACCAAGACAGCTCAAGTTTGGCATAGATACAAGTGAGGATGTCGTCCTTATGAGCATGAGATTTCATGGACCTACACCACAGATTAAAGAAGTTATGGCTTGGTAAATATGGCAAGGTGACACAGCCCACTGAAGTAAAGTGGTGGATTTCTGTACTTTCCTGGGTCCTGTTTCGTCCCACTTGCACGAAGAGAGCTCAAATTTGGCACATACACACCTGAGGATGTTCTCCTCACGTGGTCTAGGTTTCATGGACCTACATCTTTGCCAAAAGAAGTTATGGCTTGATAAATGCTGCAAAGCTATTCCAACCATCTACCCACTGCAGTGATTTGGTAGAATTCTATACTTTCCTGGGCCGTGTTTGGGCCAGGATGTACCAAGACAGCTCAAATTTGGCACAGGTACAAGTGAGGATGTCGTCCTTATGAGTTTGAGATTTCATGGACCTACACCACAGATTAAAGAAGTTATGGCTTGGTAAATACGGCAAAGTGACACAGCCCACTGAAGTGAAGTGGTGGATTTCTGTACTTACCTGGGTCGTGTTTGGTCCCACTTGCACCACGGAGCTCAAATTTGGCACATACACACCTGAGGATGTTCTCCTCATGCGGTCCTGGTTTCATGGATCTACATCTTTGCCAAAAGAAGTTATGGCTTGATAAATACTGCAAAGCTATTCCAACCATCTACCCACTGCAGTGATTTGGTAGAATTCTATACTTTCCTGGGTCGTGTTTGGGCCAGGATGTACCAAGACAGCTCAAATTTGGCACAGGTACAAGTGAGGATGTCGTCCTTATGAGCTTGAGATTTCATGGACCTACACCTCAGATTAAAGAAGTTATGGCTTGGTAAATACGGCAAAGTGACACAGCCAACTGAAGTGAAGAATTTGGAAGCACTTCCAGGCCTGATAACTCATAAACACATGCACCTAGCGAGACATAATAACCTGTGGTTGATGGCGTAATCTTCAGGCTTCTATTTTATGTTGGAATTAGCCTGCTACCTCCCTATTTTTAAATATGAGTTGCTGAAATACAGATGAGATATATAGATGAGAATTTAATTGATTATATACTTTCCTGGGTCCTGTTTGGGCCAGGATTTACCAAGACAGCTCAAATTTGGTACAGACACATGTGAGGATATCCTCCTTATGAGCCAGAGATTTCATGAACCTACACCTCAGATTAAAGAAGTTATGGCTTGGTAAATACGGCAAATCGACACAACCCACTGAAGTGAAGTGTTGGAATTCTTTACTTTCCTGGGTTCTGTTTGGTACCACTTGCACCAAGAGAGCTTAAATTTAGCACAGACACACCTGAGGATTTTCTATTCATGTGGACCAGGTTTCATGGACCTACATCTTTGCCAAAGAAGTTATGGCTTGATAAATACTGCAATGGTATTCAAACCATCTACCCACTGAAGTGATTTGGTAGAATTCTATACTTTCCTGGGTCCTGTTTGGGCCAGGATGTACCAAGACAGCTAAATTTGGCACAGGCACATGTGAGGATATTCTCTTATTGGCTAGAGATTTAATGGACCTACACCACAAATTAAAGAAGTTATGGCTTGGTAAATACAGCAAAGTGACACAGCCAACTGAAGTGAAGAATTTGGAAGCACTTTCAGGCCTAATAACTCATAAACACATGCACCTAGCGAGACATAATAACCTGTGGTTGATGGCATAATCTTCAGGCTTCTATTTTATGTTGGAATTGCCCGCTACCTCCCACTGTTTTTGAAATATGAGCTGTTGAAATACAGATTAGATATATAGAAGAGAATTTAATGTATTCTGTGCTTTCCTGGGTCCTGTTTGGTCCCACTTGCATCAAGAGAGATAAATTTTGCACTTAAACACCTGAGGATGTTCTACTCATGTGGACCAGGTTTCATGGAACTACATCTTTGCAAAAGAAGTTATAGCTTGATAAATACTGCAAAGTTATTCAAACCATCTACCCAGTGAAGTGATTTGGTAGAATTCTCTACTTTCCTGGTTCCTGTTTGGGCCAGGATGTACCAAGACAGCCCAAATGTGGCACAGGCACATGTGAGGATGTCCTCCTTATGAGCTAGACATTTCATGGACCTACACCTCAGATTAAAGAAGTTATGGCTTGGTAAATACGGCAAATCGACACAACCCACTGAAGTGAAGTGGTGGAATTCTTTACTTTCCTGGGTTCTGTTTGGTACCATTTGCACCAAGAGAGCTCAAATTTAGCACATAAACACCCGAGGATGTTCTACTCATGTGGTCCAGGTTTCATGGACCTACATCTTTGCAAAAGAAGTTATGGCTTGATAAATACTGCAAAGTTATTCAAACCATTTACCCACTGAAGTGATTTGGTAGAATTCTATACTTTCCTGGGTCCTGTTTGGGCCAGGATGTACCAAGACAGCTCAAATTTGGCACAGGCACATGTGAGGATGTCCTCCTTATGAGCTAGAGATTTCATGGACCTACACCAAGATTAAAGAAGTTATGGCTTGGTAAATACGGCAAAGTGACACAGCCAACTGAAGTGAAGAATTTGGAAGCACTTCCAGGCCTGATAACTCATAAACACATGCACCTAGCGAGACATAATAACCTGTGGTTGATGGCGTAATCTTAGGCTTCTATTTTATGTTGGAATTAGCTGCTCCTCCCACTATTTTTGAAATATGAGTTGCTGAAATACAGATGAGATATATAGATGAGAATTTAATTGATTATATCTTTTCTGGGTCCTATTTGGTCCCACTTGCACAAGAGAGCTAAATTTTGCACAAAAACACCTGAGGATGTTCTACTCATGTGGTTCAGGTTTCATGGACCTACATCTTTGCCAAAAGAAGTTATGGCTTGATAAATACTGCAAATTTATTCAAACCATCTACCCACTGAAGTGATTTGGTAGAATTCTATACTTTCCTGGGTCGTGTTTGGGCCAGGATGTACCAAGACAGCTCAAGTTTGGCATAGATACAAGTGAGGATGTCGTCCTTATGAGCATGAGATTTCATGGACCTACACCACAGATTAAAGAAGTTATGGCTTGGTAAATATGGCAAGGTGACACAGCCCACTGAAGTAAAGTGGTGGATTTCTGTACTTTCCTGGGTCCTGTTTCGTCCCACTTGCACCAAGAGACCTAAAATTTGGCTTCTATTTTATGTTGGAATCAGCCCGCTACCTCCCACTGTTTTTGAAATATGAGCTGTTGAAATTCTTCCAGATTCTCATCTACAAGCTTCCAAATTCTCATCTATTAAATGAGATCTGCAAGCATATAGATGAGAATTTGGAAGCATTTTCAGGCCTGATAACTCATAAACACATGCACCTAGCGAGACATAATAACCTGTGGTTGATGGTGTAATCTTTAGGCTTCTATTTTATGGTGGAATTAGCCCGATACCTCCCACTGTTTTTGAAATATGAGCTGTTGAAATACAGATGAGATGTATAGATGAGAATATATGTATTCTGTGCTTTCCTTGGTCCTGTTTGGTTCCACTTGCACCAAGAGTGCCAAGATTTGGCACATACACACCTGAGGGTGTTGTACTCATGTGGTCTAGGTTTCATGGACCTACGTCTTTGCCAAGAGAAGTTATGGCTTGATAAATACTGCAAAATTATTCAAACCATCTACCCACTGAAGTGATTTGGTAGAATTCTATACTTTCCTGGGTCCTGTTTGGGCCAGGATGTAGCAAGACAGCTCCACTTTGGCACAGGAACATGTGAGCATGTCCTCCTTATGAGCTAGAGATTTCATGGACCTACGCCTCAGATTAAAGAAGTTATGGCTTGGTAAATACGGCAAAGTGACACAGCCCACTGAAGTGAAGGGGTGGAATTCTGTACTTACCTGGGTCGTGTTTGGTCCCACTTGCACCACGAGAGCTCAAATTTGGCACATACACACCTGAGGATGTTCTCCTCATGCGGTCCTGGTTTCATGGATCTACATCTTTGCCAAAAGAACTTATGGCTTGATAAGTACTGCAAAGCTATTCCAACCATCTACCCACTGAAGTGATTTGGTAGAATTCTATACTTTCCTGGGTCGTGTTTGGGCCAGGATGTACCAAGACAGCTCAAATTTGGCATAGATACAAGTGAGGATGTCGTCCTTATGAGCATGAAATTTCATGGACCTACACCACACATTAAAGAAGTTATGGCTTGGTAAATACGGCAAAGTGACACAGCCCACTGAAGTGAAGTGGTGGATTTCTGTACTTTCCTGGGTCCTGTTTCGTCCCACTTGCACGAAGAGAGCTCAAATTTGGCACATACACACCTGAGGATGTTCTCCTCACGTGGTCTAGGTTTCATGGACCTACATCTTTGCCAAAAGAAGTTATGGCTTGATAAATGCTGCAAAGCTATTCCAACCATCTACCCACTGCAGTGATTTGGTAGAATTCTATACTTTCCTGGGTCGTGTTTGGGCCAGGATGTACCAAGACAGCTCAAATTTGGCACAGGTACAAGTGAGGATGTCGTCCTTATGAGCTTGAGATTTCATAGACCTACACCTCAGATTAAAGAAGTTATGGCTTGGTAAATACGGCAAAGTGACACAGCCAACTGAAGTGAAGAATTTGGAAGCACTTCCAGGCCTGATAACTCATAAACACATGCACCTAGCGAGACATAATAACCTGTGGTTGATGGCGTAATCTTCAGGCTTCTATTTTATGTTGGAATTAGCCTGCTACCTCCCACTATTTTTTAAATATGAGTTGCTGAAATACAGATGAGATATATAGATGAGAATTTAATTGATTATATACTTTCCTGGGTCCTGTTTGGGCCAGGATTTACCAAGACAGCTCAAATTTGGTACAGACACATGTGAGGATATCCTCCTTATGAGCCAGAGATTTCATGAACCTACACCTCAGATTAAAGAAGTTATGGCTTGGTAAATACGGCAAATCGACACAACCCACTGAAGTGAAGTGTTGGAATTCTTTACTTTCCTGGGTTCTGTTTGGTACCACTTGCACCAAGAGAGCTTAAATTTAGCACAGACACACCTGAGGATTTTCTCCTCATGTGGACCAGGTTTCATGGACCTACATCTTTGCCAAAGAAGTTATGGCTTGATAAATACTGCAATGGTATTCAAACCATCTACCCACTGAAGTGATTTGGTAGAATTCTATACTTTCCTGGGTCCTGTTTGGGCCAGGATGTACCAAGACAGCTCAAATTTGGCACAGGCACATGTGAGGATATTCTCCTTATTGGCTAGAGATTTAATGGACCTACACCACAAATTAAAGAAGTTATGGCTTGGTAAATACAGCAAAGTGACACAGCCAACTGAAGTGAAGAATTTGGAAGCACTTTCAGGCCTAATAACTCATAAACACATGCACCTAGCGAGACATAATAACCTGTGGTTGATGGCATAATCTTCAGGCTTCTATTTTATGTTGGAATTAGCCCGCTACCTCCCACTGTTTTTGAAATATGAGCTGTTGAAATACAGATTAGATATATAGAAGAGAATTTAATGTATTCTGTGCTTTCCTGGGTCCTGTTTGGTCCCACTTGCATCAAGAGAGATCAAATTTTGCACTTAAACACCTGAGGATGTTCTACTCATGTGGACCAGGTTTCATGGAACTACATCTTTGCCAAAAGAAGTTATAGCTTGATAAATACTGCAAAGTTATTCAAACCATCTACCCAGTGAAGTGATTTGGTAGAATTCTCTACTTTCCTGGTTCCTGTTTGGGCCAGGATGTACCAAGACAGCCCAAATGTGGCACAGGCACATGTGAGGATGTCCTCCTTATGAGCTAGACATTTCATGGACCTACACCTCAGATTAAAGAAGTTATGGCTTGGTAAATACGGCAAATCGACACAACCCACTGAAGTGAAGTGGTGGAATTCTTTACTTTCCTGGGTTCTGTTTGGTACCATTTGCACCAAGAGAGCTCAAATTTAGCACATAAACACCCGAGGATGTTCTACTCATGTGGTCCAGGTTTCATGGACCTACGTCTTTGCCAAAAGAAGTTATGGCTTGATAAATACTGCAAAGTTATTCAAACCATTTACCCACTGAAGTGATTTGGTAGAATTCTATACTTTCCTGGGTCCTGTTTGGGCCAGGATGTACCAAGACAGCTCAAATTTGGCACAGGCACATGTGAGGATGTCCTCCTTATGAGCTAGAGATTTCATGGACCTACACCACAGATTAAAGAAGTTATGGCTTGGTAAATACGGCAAAGTGACACAGCCAACTGAAGTGAAGAATTTGGAAGCACTTCCAGGCCTGATAACTCATAAACACATGCACCTAGCGAGACATAATAACCTGTGGTTGATGGCGTAATCTTCAGGCTTCTATTTTATGTTGGAATTAGCCTGCTACCTCCCACTATTTTTGAAATATGAGTTGCTGAAATACAGATGAGATATATAGATGAGAATTTAGTTGATTATATACTTTTCTGGGTCCTATTTGGTCCCACTTGCACCAAGAGAGCTCAAATTTTGCACAAAAACACCTGAGGATGTTCTACTCATGTGGTTCAGGTTTCATGGACCTACATCTTTGCCAAAAGAAGTTATGGCTTGATAAATACTGCAAATTTATTCAAACCATCTACCCACTGAAGTGATTTGGTAGAATTCTATACTTTCCTGGGTCCTGTTTGGGCCAGGATTTACCAAGACAGCTCAAATTTGGCACAGACACATGTGAGGATATCCTCCTTATGAGCCAGAGATTTCATGAACCTACACCTCAGATTAAAGAAGTTATGGCTTGGTAAATACGGCAAATCGACACAACCCACTGAAGTGAAGTGTTGGAATTCTTTACTTTCCTGGGTTCTGTTTGGTACCACTTGCACCAAGAGAGCTTAAATTTAGCACAGACACACCTGACGATGTTCTCCTCATGTGGACCAGGTTTCATGGACCTACATCTTTGCCAAAAGAAGTTATGGCTTGATAAATACTGCAAAGTTATTCAAACCATCTACCCACTGATGTGATTTGGTAGAATTCTCTACTTTCCTGGTTCCTGTTTGGTACCACTTGCACCAAGAGAGCTCAAATTTAGCACAGACACACCTGAGGATTTTCTCCACATGTGGACCAGGTTTCATGGACCTACATCTTTGCCAAAAGAAGTTATGGCTTGATAAATACTGCAAAGTTATTCAAACCATCTACCCACTGAAGTGATTTGGTAGAATTCTATACTTTCCTGGGTCCTGTTTGGGCCAGGATGTACCAAGACAGCTCAAATTGGGCACAGGCACATGTGAGGATATTCTCCTTATTGGCTAGAGGTTTAATGGACTTACACCACAAATTAAAGAAGTTATGGCTTGGTAAATACAGCAAAGTGACACAGCCAACTGAAGTGAAGAATTTGGAAGCACTTTCAGGCCTAATAACTCATAAACACATGCACCTAGTGAGACATAATAACCTGTGGTTGATGGCGTAATCTTCAGGCTTCTATTTTATGTTGGAATTAGCCCAATACCTCCCACTGTTTTTGAAATATGAGCTGTTGAAATACATATGAGATATTTAGATGCGAATTTAATGTATTCTGTGCTTTCCTGGGTCCTGTTTGGTCCCACTTGCACCAAGAAAGCTCAAATTTTGCACAGAAACACCTGAGGATGTTGTCCTTATGTGCTAGAAGTTTCATGGACCTGCATTTTTGCCAAAAGAAGTTATGGCTTGATAAATACTGCAAAGTTATTTAAACCATCTACCCACTGAAGTGATCTGGTAGAATTCTGTACTTCCCTGGTTCCTGTTTGGGCAAGGATGTACCAAAAGACCTCAAATTTTGCACAGGTACATGTGAGTATATTCTTCTTATTGGCTAGAGGTTTCATGGACCTACACCACAGATTAAAGATGTTATGGCTTTGTAAATATGGCAAAGTGACACAGCCAACTGAAGTGAAGAATTTGGAAGCACTTTCAGGCCTGATAACTCATAAACACATGCACCTAGCAAGACATAATAACCTGTGGTTGATGGCGTAATCTTCAGGCTTCTATTTTATGTTGGAATTAGCCTGCTACCTCCCACTATTTTTGAAATATGAGTTGCTGAAATACAGATGAGATATATAGATGAGAATTTAATTGATTCTATACTTTTCTGGGTCCTATTTGATCCCACTTTCACCAAGAGAGCTCAAATTTTGCACACAAACACCTGAGGATGTTCTACTCATGTAGTCCAGGTTTCATGGACCTACATCTTTGCCAAAAGAAGTTATGGCTTGATAAATACTGCAAAGTTATTCAAACCATCTACCCACTGAAGTGATTTGGTAGAATTCTATACGTTCCTGGTTCCTTTGTGGGCCAGGATTTACCAAGAGACCTCAAATTTTGCACAGGCACATGTGAGGATGTCCTCCTTATTGGCTAGAGGTTTCATGGACCTACACCACAGATTAAAGAAGTTATGGTTTGGTAAATAAGGCAATGTGACACAGCCAACTGAAGTGAAGAATTTGGAAGCACTTTCAGGCCTAATAACTCAGAAACACATGCACCTAGCGAGACATAATAACCTGTGGTTGATGGCGTAATCTTCAGGCTTCTATTTTATGTTGGAATTAGCCCAATACCTCCCACTGTTTTTGAAATATGAGCTGTTGAAATACATATGAGATATTTAGATGCGAATTTAATGTATTCTGTGCTTTCCTGGGTCCTGTTTGGTCCCACTTGCACCAAGAAAGCTCAAATTTTGCACAGAAACACCTGAGGATGTTGTCCTTATGTGCTAGAAGTTTCATGGACCTGCATTTTTGCCAAAAGAAGTTATGGCTTGATAAATACTGCAAAGTTATTTAAACCATCTACCCACTGAAGTGATCTGGTAGAATTCTGTACTTCCCTGGTTCCTGTTTGGGCAAGGATGTACCAAAAGACCTCAAATTTTGCACAGGTACATGTGAGTATATTCTTCTTATTGGCTAGAGGTTTCATGGACCTACACCACAGATTAAAGATGTTATGGCTTTGTAAATATGGCAAAGTGACACAGCCAACTGAAGTGAAGAATTTGGAAGCACTTTCAGGCCTGATAACTCATAAACACATGCACCTAGCAAGACATAATAACCTGTGGTTGATGGCGTAATCTTCAGGCTTCTATTTTATGTTGGAATTAGCCTGCTACCTCCCACTATTTTTGAAATATGAGTTGCTGAAATACAGATGAGATATATAGATGAGAATTTAATTGATTCTATACTTTTCTGGGTCCTATTTGATCCCACTTTCACCAAGAGAGCTCAAATTTTGCACACAAACACCTGAGGATGTTCTACTCATGTAGTCCAGGTTTCATGGACCTACATCTTTGCCAAAAGAAGTTATGGCTTGATAAATACTGCAAAGTTATTCAAACCATCTACCCACTGAAGTGATTTGGTAGAATTCTATACGTTCCTGGTTCCTTTGTGGGCCAGGATTTACCAAGAGACCTCAAATTTTGCACAGGCACATGTGAGGATGTCCTCCTTATTGGCTAGAGGTTTCATGGACCTACACCACAGATTAAAGAAGTTATGGTTTGGTAAATAAGGCAATGTGACACAGCCAACTGAAGTGAAGAATTTGGAAGCATTTTCAGGCCTGATAACTCAGAAACACATGCACCTAGCGAGACATAATAACCTGTGGTTGATGGCGTAATCTTCAGGCTTCTATTTTATGTTGGAATTAGCCCGCTACCTCCCACTGTTTTTGAAATATTAGGTGTTGAAATACAGATTAGACATATAGATGAGAATTTAATGTATTCTTTTCTTTCCTGGGTTCTGTTTGGTCCCACTTGCACCAAGAGACCTTAAATTTCGCACAGGCACATGTGAGGATATTCTGCTTATTGGCCAGAGGTTTCATGGACCTACACCACAGATTAAAGAAGTTATGGCTTGGTAAATATGGCAAAGTGACACAGCCCCCTGAAGTAAAGTACTGGAATTCTTTACTTTCCTGGGTTCTGTTTGGTACCACTTGCACCAAGAGAGCTCAAATTTGGCACAGACACACCTGACGATGTTCTCCTCATGTGGACCAGGTTTCCTACACCTCATATTACAGAAGTTATGGCTTGGTAAATTTGGGAAAGTTACACAGCCCACTAAAGTGAATTGGGCAAAGTCACAACTGAATTCCACTCCATGTCCCTCTCGAGATCTCTTGCGTTGTTGAAGCTTTCTCTGCCACTCTTCATCAGAATCTGAAGGGCTTGACTCTGCTTGATCGTCATTCACAGGTTCCTCATCACATGAGCTGGTCTCCAATTCTTCACTTGGGATGAGCTCTTCATCATCACTTGATGATCATCATCACATATGTGGTAGTGCTCTTTGAGAGCTTTCGGGAACAGTTGGGCCCCTGGCCGTAGGCCCTTGCGTTCCCGAGTAATGGTCCGTTACGTTCGAAAGGTCAAAAGGTCAGCGTGCTATTTTCAGCGAAAACTCAGCGAGTCTTTTTGGCTCCTATTCGGCCGTACGAGAAGCTAGAGACTTCAAACCTCCTTTGGCTGAAAGCTGGTCTCCTCCACATCATGTGTCATTATTTTTGGCCCTCTGGCCCCAAAGGAAGGGCCCCAAAAGTGATGCCAAAGTTACTGTGTTCTCTGACTGCAGATAGGGCTAAATTTGGAAGCTAATTATACATACACTTGGAATGGCTAACTCCAACACTTGGAAGGGACTTGGGCCCTCATAACTTTGGAACCCAAAAACTTAGAAGGACACCCAGGGTATCGTTGCGTTCGTCTGGGCGAGGGCTATGAGACGAGTCAGAGTTTTCTCCCTAACCCCTTCCGATCAGGATTTGGCCCCAGAAAGGCACCATCAGATGGGGAGAGCTTTCCATCGCTGTGCGTCCCGTGCGTCTGAGTGCTTCCTTTGCTTAGATACAGCACTTAACGAGGTGAAAATTTGAGAACTCTAACGCCACCTAGCTCCTCGCAGCAGCGGGCTAGAGCTCTGCTTTTAAGACAGCTGTGTCCGGTGCAAGCACACCTTTCCGATGATGCCTGGCTCAATCCTCCACAACCAAAAATTAGCAATTTTCTCCATTTCACCTCCCTCTGATATCAGCTGTTAGGGGGTACAAGTCTCTATTGGAGCTCGGACACAAAACGATGAACTACAGACCTGATTCTCACATATGCGGTATTGCTCCTTGAGAGCTTTCAGGAACAGTTGCGCCCATCTTCATCGCCCCTTGCGTTCCCGAGTTATGGCCCTTTACGTTTGAGAGGTCAAAAGGTCACCGGGCGAATTTCACCGAAAACTGGACGAGTCTTTTTCGCTCCCATTTGGCCATGCTATGGGCTAGAGACTTCAAACCTTCTTCGACTGAAAGCTGGGATCCCCAACATCACCTGACATCATTTTGGGCCCTTTGGCCCCTAGGGAAGGGCCCCAAAATTGATGCCAAAATCATGGGGGACGCCTGCTTAAATCTAGACTTGAATTTGGAAGTTGAGCAGACATAAATTTGGAGGGAACTTAGGCCCCCATAACTTTGGAACCATCCAACTTAGAAGTACAACTATGGCACGTTGCCTTACAAGACTGAGGGCTAACGATGACGAAGAGTTTTGTTCTATGACCTTCCGTTATGAGTTGGCTCAGAAGAGCGCACCCGTTGGGGAAAGAATATGTGGTGGAGCTCCACCAGAGCTTTCCATCAATGTGGGTCCCGTGTGTTGAGTGCTTCCTTTGCTGAAATACAGCACTTAACGTGGTGAAAATTTGAGAACTTTACGCCACCTAGCTCCTCGAGCAGTGGGCTAGAGCTCTGCTTTTATGACGGCTGTGTCCGGTGCAAGCACACCTTTCCGATGATGCCTGGCTCATTCCTCCACGACCAAAAATGAGCAATTTTCTCCATTTCACCTCCCTCTGCCATCAGCTCTTAGGAGGTACAAGTCTCTAGAGGCTGTTGAGCCTGAATAATATGGGCGGACACAAAACGATGAACTACAGACCTGTTTACATATGCGGTTGGCTCCTTGGAGCTTTAGGAACAGTTGGGCCCACTTCATGCCCCTTGCGTTCCCGAGTTGGCCCTTTCGTTTGAGAGGTCAAAAGGTCACCGGGCGTTTACTGAAACTGGCGGTCTTTTTGGCTCCCATTTGGCATACTATGGGCTAGAGCTTAATTTTGACTGAAAGCAGGGTCCAACATCACCTGACATATTTTGGGCCCTTTGGCCCAAGGGAAGGGCCCAAAATTGATGGCAAAATCATGGGGGATGCCTGCTTAAATCTAGACTTGAATTTGGAAGTTGAGCAGACATAAATTTGGAGGGAACTTAGGCCCCCATAACTTTGGAACCATCCAACTTAGAAGTACAACTATGGCACCGTTGCCTTCTACAGACTGAGGGCTACACGATGACGCAAGAGTTTTGTATCTATGACCTTCCGTTCAGGAGTTGGCTCCAGAAGAGCGCCACCTGTTGGGGAAAGACATATGTGGTGGAGCTCCACCAGAGCTTTCCATCAATGTGGGTCCCGTGTGTCTGAGTGCTTCCTTTGCTGAAATACAGCACTTAACGAGGTGAAAATTTGAGAACTTTAACGCCACCTAGCTCCTCGCAGCAGTGGGCTAGAGCTCTGCTTTTATGACGGCTGTGTCCGGTGCAAGCACACCTTTCCGATGATGCCTGGCTCATTCCTCCACGACCAAAAATGAGCAATTTTCTCCATTTCACCTCCCTCTGCCATCAGCTCTTAGGGGGTACAAGTCTCTATAGGCCTGTTGAGCCTGAATCAATATGGAGCTCGGACACAAAATGATGAACTACAGACCTGATTCTCACATATGCGGTATGGCTCCTTGAGAGCTTTCAGGAACAGTTGGGCCCATCTTCATCGCCCCTTGCGTTCCCGAGTTATGGCCCTTTACGTTTGAGAGGTCAAAAGGTCACCGGGCGAATTTCACCGAAAACTGGACGAGTCTTTTTGGCTCCCATTTGGCCATACTATGGGCTAGAGACTTCAAACCTTCTTTGACTGAAAGCAGGGATCCCCAACATCACCTGACATCATTTTGGGCCCTTTGGCCCCAAGGGAAGGGCCCCAAAATTGATGGCAAAATCATGGGGGATGCCTGCTTAAATCTAGACTTGAATTTGGAAGTTGAGCAGACATAAATTTGGAGGGAACTTAGGCCCCCATAACTTTGGAACCATCCAACTTAGAAGTACAACTATGGCACTGTTGCCTTCTACAGACTGAGGGCTACACGATGACGCAAGAGTTTTGTATCTATGACCTTCCGTTCAGGAGTTGGCTCCAGAAGAGCGCCACCTGTTGGGGAAAGACATATGTGGTGGAGCTCCACCAGAGCTTTCCATCAATGTGGGTCCCGTGTGTCTGAGTGCTTCCTTTGCTGAAATACAGCACTTAACGAGGTGAAAATTTGAGAACTTTAACGCCACCTAGCTCCTCGCAGCAGTGGGCTAGAGCTCTGCTTTTATGACGGCTGTGTCCGGTGCAAGCACACCTTTCCGATGATGCCTGGCTCATTCCTCCACGACCAAAAATGAGCAATTTTCTCCATTTCACCTCCCTCTGCCATCAGCTCTTAGGAGGTACAAGTCTCTAGAGGCCTGTTGAGCCTGAATCAATATGGAGCTCGGACACAAAACGATGAACTACAGACCTGATTCTCACATATGCGGTATGGCTCCTTGAGAGCTTTCAGGAACAGTTGGGCCCATCTTCATCGCCCCTTGCGTTCCCGAGTTATGGCCCTTTACGTTTGAGAGGTCAAAAGGTCACCGGGCGAATTTCACCGAAAACTGGACGAGTCTTTTTGGCTCCCATTTGGCCATACTATGGGCTAGAGACTTCAAACCTTCTTTGACTGAAAGCAGGGATCCCCAACATCACCTGACATCATTTTGGGCCCTTTGGCCCCAAGGGAAGGGCCCCAAAATTGATGGCAAAATCATGGGGGATGCCTGCTTAAATCTAGACTTGAATTTGGAAGTTGAGCAGACATAAATTTGGAGGGAACTTAGGCCCCCATAACTTTGGAACCATCCAACTTAGAAGTACAACTATGGCACCGTTGCCTTCTACAGACTGAGGGCTACACGATGACGCAAGAGTTTTGTATCTATGACCTTCCGTTCAGGAGTTGGCTCCAGAAGAGCGCCACCTGTTGGGGAAAGACATATGTGGTGGAGCTCCACCAGAGCTTTCCATCAATGTGGGTCCCGTGTGTCTGAGTGCTTCCTTTGCTGAAATACAGCACTTAACGAGGTGAAAATTTGAGAACTTTAACGCCACCTAGCTCCTCGCAGCAGTGGGCTAGATCACTGCTTTTATGACGGCTGTGTCCGGTGCAAGCACACCTTTCCGATGATGCCTGGCTCATTCCTCCACGACCAAAAATGAGCAATTTTCTCCATTTCACCTCCCTCTGCCATCAGCTCTTAGGGGGTACAAGTCTCTATAGGCCTGTTGAGCCTGAATCAATATGGAGCTCGGACACAAAATGATGAACTACAGACCTGATTCTCACATATGCGGTATGGCTCCTTGAGAGCTTTCAGGAACAGTTGGGCCCATCTTCATCGCCCCTTGCGTTCCCGAGTTATGGCCCTTTACGTTTGAGAGGTCAAAAGGTCACCGGGCGAATTTCACCGAAAACTGGACGAGTCTTTTTGGCTCCCATTTGGCCATACTATGGGCTAGAGACTTCAAACCTTCTTTGACTGAAAGCAGGGATCCCCAACATCACCTGACATCATTTTGGGCCCTTTGGCCCCAAGGGAAGGGCCCCAAAATTGATGGCAAAATCATGGGGGATGCCTGCTTAAATCTAGACTTGAATTTGGAAGTTGAGCAGACATAAATTTGGAGGGAACTTAGGCCCCCATAACTTTGGAACCATCCAACTTAGAAGTACAACTATGGCACTGTTGCCTTCTACAGACTGAGGGCTACACGATGACGCAAGAGTTTTGTATCTATGACCTTCCGTTCAGGAGTTGGCTCCAGAAGAGCGCCACCTGTTGGGGAAAGACATATGTGGTGGAGCTCCACCAGAGCTTTCCATCAATGTGGGTCCCGTGTGTCTGAGTGCTTCCTTTGCTGAAATACAGCACTTAACGAGGTGAAAATTTGAGAACTTTAACGCCACCTAGCTCCTCGCAGCAGTGGGCTAGAGCTCTGCTTTTATGACGGCTGTGTCCGGTGCAAGCACACCTTTCCGATGATGCCTGGCTCATTCCTCCACGACCAAAAATGAGCAATTTTCTCCATTTCACCTCCCTCTGCCATCAGCTCTTAGGGGGTACAAGTCTCTAGAGGCCTGTTGAGCCTGAATCAATATGGAGCTCGGACACAAAATGATGAACTACAGACCTGATTCTCACATATGCGGTATGGCTCCTTGAGAGCTTTCAGGAACAGTTGGGCCCATCTTCATCGCCCCTTGCGTTCCCGAGTTATGGCCCTTTACGTTTGAGAGGTCAAAAGGTCACCGGGCGAATTTCACTGAAAACTGGACGAGTCTTTTTGGCTCCCATTTGGCCATACTATGGGCTAGAGACTTCAAACCTTCTTTGACTGAAAGCAGGGATCCCCAACATCACCTGACATCATTTTGGGCCCTTTGGCCCCAAGGGAAGGGCCCCAAAATTGATGGCAAAATCATGGGGGATGCCTGCTTAAATCTAGACTTGAATTTGGAAGTTGAGCAGACATAAATTTGGAGGGAACTTAGGCCCCCATAACTTTGGAACCATCCAACTTAGAAGTACAACTATGGCACCGTTGCCTTCTACAGACTGAGGGCTACACGATGACGCAAGAGTTTTGTATCTATGACCTTCCGTTCAGGAGTTGGCTCCAGAAGAGCGCCACCTGTTGGGGAAAGACATATGTGGTGGAGCTCCACCAGAGCTTTCCATCAATGTGGGTCCCGTGTGTCTGAGTGCTTCCTTTGCTGAAATACAGCACTTAACGAGGTGAAAATTTGAGAACTTTAACGCCACCTAGCTCCTCGCAGCAGTGGGCTAGAGCTCTGCTTTTATGACGGCTGTGTCCGGTGCAAGCACACCTTTCCGATGATGCCTGGCTCATTCCTCCACGACCAAAAATGAGCAATTTTCTCCATTTCACCTCCCTCTGCCATCAGCTCTTAGGAGGTACAAGTCTCTAGAGGCCTGTTGAGCCTGAATCAATATGGAGCTCGGACACAAAACGATGAACTACAGACCTGATTCTCACATATGCGGTATGGCTCCTTGAGAGCTTTCAGGAACAGTTGGGCCCATCTTCATCGCCCCTTGCGTTCCCGAGTTATGGCCCTTTACGTTTGAGAGGTCAAAAGGTCACCGGGCGAATTTCACCGAAAACTGGACGAGTCTTTTTGGCTCCCATTTGGCCATACTATGGGCTAGAGACTTCAAACCTTCTTTGACTGAAAGCAGGGATCCCCAACATCACCTGACATCATTTTGGGCCCTTTGGCCCCAAGGGAAGGGCCCCAAAATTGATGGCAAAATCATGGGGGATGCCTGCTTAAATCTAGACTTGAATTTGGAAGTTGAGCAGACATAAATTTGGAGGGAACTTAGGCCCCCATAACTTTGGAACCATCCAACTTAGAAGTACAACTATGGCACCGTTGCCTTCTACAGACTGAGGGCTACACGATGACGCAAGAGTTTTGTATCTATGACCTTCCGTTCAGGAGTTGGCTCCAGAAGAGCGCCACCTGTTGGGGAAAGACATATGTGGTGGAGCTCCACCAGAGCTTTCCATCAATGTGGGTCCCGTGTGTCTGAGTGCTTCCTTTGCTGAAATACAGCACTTAACGAGGTGAAAATTTGAGAACTTTAACGCCACCTAGCTCCTCGCAGCAGTGGGCTAGATCACTGCTTTTATGACGGCTGTGTCCGGTGCAAGCACACCTTTCCGATGATGCCTGGCTCATTCCTCCACGACCAAAAATGAGCAATTTTCTCCATTTCACCTCCCTCTGCCATCAGCTCTTAGGGGGTACAAGTCTCTATAGGCCTGTTGAGCCTGAATCAATATGGAGCTCGGACACAAAATGATGAACTACAGACCTGATTCTCACATATGCGGTATGGCTCCTTGAGAGCTTTCAGGAACAGTTGGGCCCATCTTCATCGCCCCTTGCGTTCCCGAGTTATGGCCCTTTACGTTTGAGAGGTCAAAAGGTCACCGGGCGAATTTCACCGAAAACTGGACGAGTCTTTTTGGCTCCCATTTGGCCATACTATGGGCTAGAGACTTCAAACCTTCTTTGACTGAAAGCAGGGATCCCCAACATCACCTGACATCATTTTGGGCCCTTTGGCCCCAAGGGAAGGGCCCCAAAATTGATGGCAAAATCATGGGGGATGCCTGCTTAAATCTAGACTTGAATTTGGAAGTTGAGCAGACATAAATTTGGAGGGAACTTAGGCCCCCATAACTTTGGAACCATCCAACTTAGAAGTACAACTATGGCACTGTTGCCTTCTACAGACTGAGGGCTACACGATGACGCAAGAGTTTTGTATCTATGACCTTCCGTTCAGGAGTTGGCTCCAGAAGAGCGCCACCTGTTGGGGAAAGACATATGTGGTGGAGCTCCACCAGAGCTTTCCATCAATGTGGGTCCCGTGTGTCTGAGTGCTTCCTTTGCTGAAATACAGCACTTAACGAGGTGAAAATTTGAGAACTTTAACGCCACCTAGCTCCTCGCAGCAGTGGGCTAGAGCTCTGCTTTTATGACGGCTGTGTCCAGTGCAAGCACACCTTTCCGATGATGCCTGGCTCATTCCTCCACGACCAAAAATGAGCAATTTTCTCCATTTCACCTCCCTCTGCCATCAGCTCTTAGGGGGTACAAGTCTCTATAGGCCTGTTGAGCCTGAATCAATATGGAGCTCGGACACAAAACGATGAACTACAGACCTGATTCTCACATATGCGGTATGGCTCCTTGAGAGCTTTCAGGAACAGTTGGGCCCATCTTCATCGCCCCTTGCGTTCCCGAGTTATGGCCCTTTACATTTGAGAGGTCAAAAGGTCACCGGGCGAATTTCACCGAAAATTGGGCGAGTCTTTTTCGCTCCCATTTGGCCATGCTATGGGCTAGAGACTTCAAACCTTCTTTGACTGAAAGCTGTGATCCCCAACATTACCTGACATCATTTTGGGCCCTTTGGCCCCAAGGGAAGGGCCCCAAAGTTGATGGCAAAATCATGGGGGACGCCTGCTTAAATCTAGACTTGAATTTGGAAGTTGAGCAGACATAAATTTGGAGGGAACTTAGGCCCCCATAACTTTGGAACCATCCAACTTAGAAGTACAACTATGGCACCGTTGCCTTCTACAGACTGAGGGCTACACGATGACGCAAGAGTTTTGTATCTATGACCTTCCGTTCAGGAGTTGGCTCCAGAAGAGCGCCACCCGTTGGGGAAAGACATATGTGGTGGAGCTCCACCAGAGCTTTCCATCAATGTGGGTCCCGTGTGTCTGAGTGCTTCCTTTGCTGAAATACAGCACTTAACGAGGTGAAAATTTGAGAACTTTAACGCCACCTAGCTCCTCGCAGCAGTGGGCTAGAGCTCTGCTTTTATGACGGCTGTGTCCGGTGCAAGCACACCTTTCCGATGATGCCTGGCTCATTCCTCCACGACCAAAAATGAGCAATTTTCTCCATTTCACCTCCCTCTGCCATCAGCTCTTAGGGGGTACAAGTCTCTATAGGCCTGTTGAGCCTGAATCAATATGGAGCTCGGACACAAAATGATGAACTACAGACCTGATTCTCACATATGCGGTATGGCTCCTTGAGAGCTTTCAGGAACAGTTGGGCCCATCTTCATCGCCCCTTGCGTTCCCGAGTTATGGCCCTTTACGTTTGAGAGGTCAAAAGGTCACCGGGCGAATTTCACCGAAAACTGGACGAGTCTTTTTGGCTCCCATTTGGCCATACTATGGGCTAGAGACTTCAAACCTTCTTTGACTGAAAGCAGGGATCCCCAACATCACCTGACATCATTTTGGGCCCTTTGGCCCCAAGGGAAGGGCCCCAAAATTGATGGCAAAATCATGGGGGATGCCTGCTTAAATCTAGACTTGAATTTGGAAGTTGAGCAGACATAAATTTGGAGGGAACTTAGGCCCCCATAACTTTGGAACCATCCAACTTAGAAGTACAACTATGGCACCGTTGCCTTCTACAGACTGAGGGCTACACGATGACGCAAGAGTTTTGTATCTATGACCTTCCGTTCAGGAGTTGGCTCCAGAAGAGCGCCACCTGTTGGGGAAAGACATATGTGGTGGAGCTCCACCAGAGCTTTCCATCAATGTGGGTCCCGTGTGTCTGAGTGCTTCCTTTGCTGAAATACAGCACTTAACGAGGTGAAAATTTGAGAACTTTAACGCCACCTAGCTCCTCGCAGCAGTGGGCTAGAGCTCTGCTTTTATGACGGCTGTGTCCGGTGCAAGCACACCTTTCCGATGATGCCTGGCTCATTCCTCCACGACCAAAAATGAGCAATTTTCTCCATTTCACCTCCCTCTGCCATCAGCTCTTAGGGGGTACAAGTCTCTATAGGCCTGTTGAGCCTGAATCAATATGGAGCTCGGACACAAAACGATGAACTACAGACCTGATTCTCACATATGCGGTATGGCTCCTTGAGAGCTTTCAGGAACAGTTGGGCCCATCTTCATCGCCCCTTGCGTTCCCGAGTTATGGCCCTTTACATTTGAGAGGTCAAAAGGTCACCGGGCGAATTTCACCGAAAATTGGGCGAGTCTTTTTCGCTCCCATTTGGCCATGCTATGGGCTAGAGACTTCAAACCTTCTTTGACTGAAAGCTGTGATCCCCAACATTACCTGACATCATTTTGGGCCCTTTGGCCCCAAGGGAAGGGCCCCAAAGTTGATGGCAAAATCATGGGGGACGCCTGCTTAAATCTAGACTTGAATTTGGAAGTTGAGCAGACATAAATTTGGAGGGAACTTAGGCCCCCATAACTTTGGAACCATCCAACTTAGAAGTACAACTATGGCACCGTTGCCTTCTACAGACTGAGGGCTACACGATGACGCAAGAGTTTTGTATCTATGACCTTCCGTTCAGGAGTTGGCTCCAGAAGAGCGCCACCTGTTGGGGAAAGACATATGTGGTGGAGCTCCACCAGAGCTTTCCATCAATGTGGGTCCCGTGTGTCTGAGTGCTTCCTTTGCTGAAATACAGCACTTAACGAGGTGAAAATTTGAGAACTTTAACGCCACCTAGCTCCTCGCAGCAGTGGGCTAGAGCTCTGCTTTTATGACGGCTGTGTCCGGTGCAAGCACACCTTTCCGATGATGCCTGGCTCATTCCTCCACGACCAAAAATGAGCAATTTTCTCCATTTCACCTCCCTCTGCCATCAGCTCTTAGGGGGTACAAGTCTCTATAGGCCTGTTGAGCCTGAATCAATATGGAGCTCGGACACAAAACGATGAACTACAGACCTGATTCTCACATATGCGGTATGGCTCCTTGAGAGCTTTCAGGAACAGTTGGGCCCATCTTCATCGCCCCTTGCGTTCCCGAGTTATGGCCCTTTACATTTGAGAGGTCAAAAGGTCACCGGGCGAATTTCACCGAAAACTGGACGAGTCTTTTTGGCTCCCATTTGGCCATACTATGGGCTAGAGACTTCAAACCTTCTTTGACTGAAAGCAGGGATCCCCAACATCACCTGACATCATTTTGGGCCCTTTGGCCCCAAGGGAAGGGCCCCAAAATTGATGGCAAAATCATGGGGGATGCCTGCTTAAATCTAGACTTGAATTTGGAAGTTGAGCAGACATAAATTTGGAGGGAACTTAGGCCCCCATAACTTTGGAACCATCCAACTTAGAAGTACAACTATGGCACCGTTGCCTTCTACAGACTGAGGGCTACACGATGACGCAAGAGTTTTGTATCTATGACCTTCCGTTCAGGAGTTGGCTCCAGAAGAGCGCCACCTGTTGGGGAAAGACATATGTGGTGGAGCTCCACCAGAGCTTTCCATCAATGTGGGTCCCATGTGTCTGAGTGCTTCCTTTGCTGAAATACAGCACTTAACGAGGTGAAAATTTGAGAACTTTAACGCCACCTAGCTCCTCGCAGCAGTGGGCTAGAGCTCTGCTTTTATGACGGCTGTGTCCGGTGCAAGCACACCTTTCCGATGATGCCTGGCTCATTCCTCCACGACCAAAAATGAGCAATTTTCTCCATTTCACCTCCCTCTGCCATCAGCTCTTAGGGGGTACAAGTCTCTATAGGCCTGTTGAGCCTGAATCAATATGGAGCTCGGACACAAAACGATGAACTACAGACCTGATTCTCACATATGCGGTATGGCTCCTTGAGAGCTTTCAGGAACAGTTGGGCCCATCTTCATCGCCCCTTGCGTTCCCGAGTTATGGCCCTTTACATTTGAGAGGTCAAAAGGTCACCGGGCGAATTTCACAGAAAATTGGACGAGTCTTTTTCGCTCCCATTTGGCCATGCTATGGGCTAGAGACTTCAAACCTTCTTTGACTGAAAGCTGTGATCCCCAACATTACCTGACATCATTTTGGGCCCTTTGGCCCCAAGGGAAGGGCCCCAAAGTTGATGGCAAAATCATGGGGGACGCCTGCTTAAATCTAGACTTGAATTTGGAAGTTGAGCAGACATAAATTTGGAGGGAACTTAGGCCCCCATAACTTTGGAACCATCCAACTTAGAAGTACAACTATGGCACCGTTGCCTTCTACAGACTGAGGGCTACACGATGACGCAAGAGTTTTGTATCTATGACCTTCCGTTCAAGAGTTGGCTCCAGAAGAGCGCCACCTGTTGGGGAAAGACATATGTGGTGGAGCTCCACCAGAGCTTTCCATCAATGTGGGTCCCGTGTGTCTGAGTGCTTCCTTTGCTGAAATACAGCACTTAACGAGGTGAAAATCTGAGAACTTTAGCGGCACCTAGCTCCTCGCAGCAGCGGGCTAGAGCTCTGGCTTCAACACGCCCGGCTCCGGTGCAACCAGGCCTTTCCGACGATGCCCGGCTCGAGCCTCTACGGCCAAAAATGAGCAATTTTCTCCTTTTCACCTCCCACTGGCATCAACACGTAGAAGGTACAAGTCTGCATGGGCCTGTCGAGCATGACGCAAGTTGGAGCTCGGGCAGAAAAAAATGAGCTACAGATCTTATTCTCACATATGTGATAGAGCTCTATTAGAGCTTTCAAATGATGTTTGAATCACATCCCTGGCTTCTTCCTTTATAGAGATATAGCTCTTCAAAAGGTGGAAAATCTCAACATGTGGCGCCCCCTAGCGCTGTACAGGAAGGGGCTGGGGCTTTGGTTCAAGGACTCCCTGACTCAGCTCATTGTGCCCTTTCCGTCGATGTCTTGCTTTTGGCTCTGTGACCATTTTTTAAAAAGCTATGTTTTTGCCCATCCCACACCCTGTGACCAGCTCACTGAGTCAATTTCAGCAAAAAGGAGAAAAAGGAGATGCCAGGCTGCAGCTCAAGTTCGCGCACGGAGGTTGAAATAGGAATATAAAACTACAATCTGCCATACTGCAGTATGTCGCTCTGGTGTAGTGGTTAGCGTCGCTGCCTTTCAAGCAGTAGACCTGGGTTCGATTCCCGGTCAGAGCATCTTTTTATGCTTCTTACTTTTCCGTTCTTTTTCTGTTTTTATCATGTTAAGCGTGCAAAAAATTATACATATCATGTACAGTATATTTATTCTCTCCACAATGTACAACATTGATACTCATCTAGGCACTGTTGATGAGAATAGTACTTTTTTCTTCCTAGTAGTACTTCTCAAGTTTTAATTCTTAATTTTTAACACCTGCAGGTGGTAAATTAGATTGAAATCTTTAATGACTTTAGGCCCCCATAACTTTGTGACCCTTTGACCCTAACCCTAACACCACACACCCCCACAACAGCCTGTTCTCCCTCCTCCCCTCTGGTAGGAGATACGGGACCCCCAGGACTAAAACCAGTAGACTCAGGAACAGTTTCTCTCCTCAGGCCATAAGACTGCTAAACAGTTAAACTGTAAAGCAGTCTTTCACATTCAGAAGTGCAATAACACCTCAAATGCAATAAACAGTATAACACAACCTATGCAAAATGTGCAATAAAAAATAAAAAAAATAAAAAAGTAAATACTGTAAATACTGTCAAATACTGTGGACCTGTACAAAGTGTAAATACACTTTTTTGGTTGTTGTTATTATTACTATTATTACTATTATTATTATCATTATTATTATTATTATTATTATTATTATTATTATTTTCTCTTCTTCTACTTTGCAATGTTTACGACCGTGTGCGGGGACCCCACGAGCAGACCCATTGTTTACACCAGGGATCAGCTGATGGCGGTCCGCAACACAACGCTGCTACACTCAGAGGAGAGACCTGACGTTCCCTCTGAGATAAAGAGGAGAAAAGGGAGATGCCGGGTTGCAGCTCAACGTCGCGCACGGAGGACGAAATACAAATATAAGACCAAAACCTGGTTCAATGCATTAAGGCGCTGGTGGTCTAGTGGTTAGTGTCGCTGCCTCTGATGCGGTTGACGCAGGTTCGAATCCCAGTGGGTGCCTTATGCTTCTTACTTTTCCGGTTGGAAAAACCCAGGATTTGGCGCCCCCTAGCTCTGCACAGGAAGGGGCCGGAAATTCGGTTCAAGGACTGTCTGTCTCAGCTCACTGTGCTCTTTCCGGCGATGTCTTTGTTTTGTCTCTACGACCCTCCGTTCAGGAGTTGGCTCCAGAAGAGCGCCACCTGCTGGTGGTTCACATATGTGATAGAGCTCTATGAGAGCTTTCAAATGATGTCTGAATCATATCACTGGCTTCTTCCTTTCTGGAGATATAACTCTTCAAAAGTTGAAAAAATCAGGATTTGGCGCCCCCTAGGTCTGGGCGGCAAGGGGGCGGAGCTTCGGTTCAAGGACTGTCTGTCTCAGCTCACTGTGCTCTTTCCGTCGATGTTTTTGTTTTGTCTCTACGACCCTCCGTTCAGGAGTTGGCTCCAGAAGAGCGCCACCTACTGGTGGTTCACATATATAATAGAGGTCCATGAGACCTTTCCATTGATGTGCCCCCCGTGTGTCTGAGTGCTTCTGTTGCTGAGAAAATGAACAATTTATGTTTTCACACTTCTCTCTGCCATCACCTCTCTGTGGGCAGAGGCCTCTGCGTGCCTGTTGATTATGAAGGAAATATGAGATAAAAAATAATAAAGTGAATTAGAGACGGATAGAGCTCTATGAGTGCTTTCAAATGATGTTTGAATCATATCACTGGCTTTTTCCTTTCTGGAGATACAGCTCTTCAAAAGTTGAAAAAACCTAGGATTTAGCGCCCCCTAGGTCTGGGCGGCAAGGGGGCGGAGCTTCGGTTCAAGGACTGTCTGTCTCAGCTCACTGTGCTCTTTCCGTCGATGTTTTTGTTTTGTCTCTACGACCCTCCGTTCAGGAGTTGGCTCCAGAAGAGCGCCACCTACTGGCGGTTCACATATATAATAGAGGTCCATGAGACCTTTCCATTGATGTGCCCCCCGTGTGTCTGAGTGCTTCTGTTGCTGAGAAAATGAACAATTTATGTTTTCA
>CAMQGK010000238.1:52500-55000 GCA_947000775.1 Pterois miles
CCCAAACCACCTGCTCTACTTAACCGACCCTACCTCTTAACCTAACCCTACCTCTTAACTTTTACCCTAAACTTAAGATTTTAAGATAGATAGATCTTAAGATAGACTTTACAACATTTTTTGAGAATATGGAAAAACATCTAAAGCATAAAATAACCTATATTAAAAATTCACAAACAAATTCACAAAGATAAAATAAACATCATTGGTACATATGTAGGGATAAAAAGCAGTACAGCATTGTAATATTAATTATGGAAGGGATTTAAAACGCTTTACTAAGTTAAAATTGTCCAAAATAAACTTCAAAAAATTACATTGATTTAAAAGCGTTTCATTAAAAAACACTCAATAACACACATACAGTGGACCAATATTTATAGGGCATAAAAGGTTTTAACAACATTATATAAATTATACGAAAGATTTTAAATACTATACCAAAGTAAAAAAGGTCTAAAATTACTTTAGAAACTACATTAAATTAAATACATTTCATTAAAAACACACAAATTATAAAGAGGAATTAATATTTAGACACATATATTTTTTATAAAAACTTTTTACTAACATTATAAATTCATAAATTAATATAGATTTATGGGATTTCTATTGTATTACGGAGTATATTTCACTCAAACTCACATCACTTCAGTATAATACACATGAGAGGAACAGAACTACATTACCTGTTTAGAGGAGGCAGATCAGGAACTGCATGCAGCAGCACACAGACAGAACGTGTCCAGACAAGCCCCAGGGGGCGGAGCTTGTGGTCAATCTAGTGAAATTTTCGATCTTTTTTTACCAAATTTACACTTTTCCCACACTCAGAACACTCCTCCCTCTTATTATATGCACTTTTACTTTACTTACGGACCACATCCCTCACAATTTACAAAAAACACGTCTGCACCCTAACAGAGAGATGTAACATGCACATACTTAACTTTATCCATTATCCCTGTTATTCACTGAACAGATTCACTTCTGTTTAATTTATCTCTCTTTCTCTCTCTCTCTCTCTCTCTCTCTCTCTCTCTCTCCCTCTCTCTCTCTCTCTCTCCCCGTTTTTTTTTTTTTTTTTTTTTTTTTTTTTTTTTTTTTTTTTTTCTCTCACCCTTAAGATCTGGGGTTGTGCGGTGTATGGAACACAGATCTTATGCAGACTCAGGAGTTGTGCGGTGTATGGGACACTGAGTTCTGCTCTTCCTCACACAAAAGAAGACCGAATCTTCAGACCTGCTTGGGCTGACCCCTGATACCTCGCGGTGTTAACGAAAGGGTACATGTCTCAACAGGTGGTAAGTATGCGGCCCCCCGTGTCCCGACTCTAGGGCAGCACTGCGGGAGTGGTGGTTCAGGGTATCAGAACCTTAAACGTCACCCAGTCTTCTATGAGGAATAGCCTCACACACACCACAGTCCATACCCCACCACACACGTTTAAACCTTTTTTAGCCTTTTTTCCATCCCACAGTCTGCTTAGGGATTGTGCCGTGGATGCACCGGGACCTAGGCCTTATTTTTCTTATTTTTCTTGTTATTTCCATCCCACAGTCTGCTTAGGGACTGTGCCGTGGATGCACCGGGACCTAGATTCTCTTTTTTTATAAAAATTATAAAAAACTATGAAACTAAAAAAATTAAAAAAATTAAAAAAATAAAAAATACAAATATAAACCTTCTTAAATCTTTAGATGTCTTAATATACCAGTGGCTAGAGTAGAGTAGCTTAGGAGGGACACACCCCGGAGACTGCGCATCTTCGGTGGGACCTCCTTGGGTGAGAGTGTCTTGTGGTAAGCGGTCGAAACACTCAATGATCCCAAGGCACACAACTGAGGATGTGTCCCCAGTGAGCAGGGACATGGTCTAGGGACAGATCGGAACCGGCCCAAAAGGTTGGGACCGTATTAGGGATTTCGTGGGCTGAAAAGCCCCCGTATCCTTTACGTCAGGTGGGGGACCCATGAGGGTTTCGTGGACGAAAATGTCCCCGTACCCTTACGAACAACTTCTCGTACCCTCACTGCTGTCCTGAAAAAACTGTGACCAGCCACCCACCGGTGCGGACTGGGGGAGGGGGTCACAGTGACCTTACCTGCTCACTTACTTACACCAAACCAAATACGTAGGACACTAATATTACCCAATTTTATCGACACATTAACACACAAACTACTTAACCTACTTAACCTACTTAAACACACCCCCACGCATCTCTAACTCTAACCCTAACCCACATCCTGATCCTCTACCCCTGTTCTTTACCTCTTCTAAGCTCCTCTAACTGGCCTAGTGTCTCATGGGAGGTGACCAGGGGACTAACATGCGTCGGCCAGTGCCTTGCCGTAGTCTCTCATCTACACCTCACTGCTATGCAGTCAGGGAGAGACTTTGGGTCTAATATACCAATCCTAACCCTAACCCTAACCCTAACCCCTAACCCTAACCCTAACCCTAACCCTAACCCTAACCCTAACCCTAACCCTAACCC